>NW_004624806.1:4472923-4482983 GCF_000247695.1 Heterocephalus glaber
TAGGTTTTGAGGCTCTAATGACTCTGAGGCTATCTCATTTTCATTATACCAGGAAGGAAAACTATTTAGATCAATCACAGCACCTTAGCCCAAGTCATACAATCGTCAACACCATAGCATCAAATACCTCTTAGAGAATGACAATTTATGGTAGTTATTAATCTATCACCTTTAAAAAATAAAGGTCTTCCTTCAGGGTATGTCTGTGCTGTCACAATAGACATTGTGGGCAGGAGTGTGCAGTTATAAGTCAATGAGTCTCAGTGAGCTAGTCTCAGACCCTTGAGATTCAGGCAGATTTCTGGTTGCAAGTCCCAAGTTGAGCTCCCTGTCCTCCTGCAGTGTTGCACTCTGCAAGTTTCTACTGCAGGTTTCAGCTGCTTTTCCCCTGAAGAAAGTCCAGTTTCTGATGGGAGCTGATGATCCCTCCAACTTACCAATCATGGTGATCTAGTGTGCCTTTATTGCAGAGATTCCCTTCACTTTTCCGGTGGGGTTGTTTTCATCAGGGAGCCTGAGACAGGCCCTCTCTCTGTTGTTCACTTCTGCTGCTCAGGACAATGGCTTTTATGGCCCCCTGTGCCTCTGCAGTGTGTAACCAAGTAGCTGCACAGCCAAAAGGCCAGAGGCTGGGGTGGGGGGTGGGGGGGCAAACCCTCAGCTGGTGGGCCTGCCTGGGGTGGTCCTCCTCACCCTGTCCTGGTGGCAAGCTGTTGGAGCAAGCTGGAGCAAGCAGGTCCCAGTCAGCCTGCAACCACTCGGCCCCCTTCATTTAGATTTTTGAAAAACATGGAGCAGCTTCAGTGTGGAAGCTCCTCAAAAATGAAATATGGCACAAAATTCCTGGCACTCATCAATAAACTATTCTCTTTGTCTATACTAATATAATAATTGGTGGTAAAGAGATAAAACAATGGCATTATTAACACAAGATAATTTACCTGGGGTTTATTATGATACTTTGTGGAAACCGAGGAGTTCTGTACCCTGTGATTTGTTACTTTACGTGCTCAGTAAACACATCTGAGAAGGAAATGAGCTCGGCTTGATTGATCTTCATAAACCTGTCTTTCTAATAATTTTAGGGATTGTGTGTTTTTCCCCAAATGCTATACATGCAAACAATTTGTTAACTTTATCAGTTATGCAGTTTATATATTTGGCCTGTCCTTTTTGTGTCTTTCTGTGTCCCTCTGACAGAGTCTCCATGTCTTATAATGGCTCTCTGGCTCAGAAATTTCATTTTAACTTTTTTATTATTTCAAAATGAGGTTTCAGTCTTGATCTCAATAATATTAATCTGATCATTGAAAGTAAACACTCATTGGTTTATTTGAACTCTTGATAATGTGTAAAGCATTTATTTCCATTTTCAAGAATTAACATCTTTGATCATCTTTCCCTCAAACTTGTTATTTTGACCTCTGCTGACACACAAGGATACATTATTTGCCCAACATGAATTTATCACTTTAAAGTGTAAAAATCTAGGGATGAAATCTGCAATTATGAGGAATTTAGCACTCCTACTTGTGTTATTGGAAGAACAATAGACAAAAGATAATACTGAATATTTAAACAATGTTATCAGCCAAAGAGTGGTAGAGAATCAGCCTCAATAGCAGCAGAAGGTCTGCACTTTTCCAGAGCTTGTGGATGCTCACTAAGGGAGGCCAAACTCTGGACTGCTAGAGAGCCTCAAAATATTTAAGAGATTAGAATTTTATGGAGGTTGTTTCCTAGCCAAGGGAGACTTAACAAATTAGTTAACATTGATACCTAAAAATACTCAAAATATTTGGAAAATATGCAAAGTATGTCTAAATACTTCAAGAAGAAATCCCAGTAAGAAAAGCAAAAATACTTGAAGTGAATGAAATTGAAAATGCAATATCAAAATTTGAGGGTTGTGGTTAAAGCATTGCACAGAGGGAAACTAATAGTTTTAAGTATTTGATTAAAAAATGTTTTAAAACAATATTCTAAGTTGCCAACTCAAGCTACAAAAGACAATGTATTAAATCTAAAGTGTCTTGGACAAAGAAAATCACAAAGAACTGGAATCAATAAAGATAATTTAAAAAATATATAGAAAGCCTACAAAGTCTTTGAACAGGTAAATAAAATTTGAGAACATATACTCTTGAGCAAGAGAAAAAGAAAGAGAAAATTATCAGTATCAGGGATAAAAAGGGAATATATCCTACAGTTATTAAAATATGAAAATATTACAAATAACTTTATGTCAATAAATTAGGCAACTTGAATGTTATAAAAATTCCTGACTGAATTTGTAAACTTGCACATACACATGCACACTCTACCAATTTTTTCTGTGGTGGAAAGCCTAAAACATTTAAGGACAAAATAATACTAATCTTATTCAAGCAAATTCAGAAAACAGAAGAAAAGTATAATCATTTGAAAAACTAAATAATACTTAAATATATTGAAAACTATACCAATATTCAAGGATTGGCAGACTCAGTATTGTTAAGATGTCAATTCTCCAAATAATATATACATTTAGTGCAATATCAATTAAAATCTCAATTCTGACAAGATGATTTTAAATTTTTATTTAAGATCAAGACCTATAGTAGAGAAAACAATCTTGAAAAAGAAAGTGTTGGCCGATTTTTACTTTCCAAGTTCAAGCTACAATTAAGTAAACTAGTGTGATATTGATGTAAATATAAATAGATAAGACTGCAGTTACGTATATGAAAATCTCTCAACATTATTATTCAGCAGACTAATGTAATTTAAACTACAGTTGGATAGAATTTATCACCCACTAAGAAACTATATTTAAAAAACACAAGACAATATCAAATGTTGACAATGAGGAGGAATGACCAAAAGACTTCAACATTGCCAACCCTCAAAAGTAACTCTTAAATCCAACTAACAGATCTCTAACAAAATCTGGCCCACTGTCTAATTTTGTCACTTACTTTTCCTATCTACATCTCTTCCTACTGATTTGCAGCCCTCTTTCATCAATCCTTCCATGTCTTCCCTTCACTTTTCCTTCTACATCACAGACTAACTGCTAATAACAATACAATGTAGGCTGCAAAGAGTATTTATAAGGGTAAAAGTGTAAATGCAAGGTATATCACATATAAACAATGTATGTTCATATCTGTTGATGCTGTTATAACCAGAAGTAATTATTTTCTCAGAATACAATGACAGGGACCAAATCCCTTAAATTAAACAGATGAAGAGGTAAATACTATCTCTGGACAGTTAAAGCTGAAAACACATCTCTGGAAGGCAGTATCTTTCTGAAAAGATCTTCATATCCATTACAATCTCTCTTCATCCTACTTGACTCCAACCCTCAGCATCAAAACAAGCAAACAAACAAAACAAAAGCCCCAAACAAATAAACAACACACAACCCCAAACAAAGAAACAACACACATCACATGGGAACATGGGAAAATAAGGTAACAAAAGGCCCCCAAAGGTCTCCCAACTCTCTTAATGCAGATCCAGGGGGCACCAATAATAGTGGAACATTACAAATTAATTAAAGAAGAGGTAAAGAAACTTGGCAAGGTCAAAGAGGACATGACCTAAAAGTTCATGAAATCATCATACAAAATAATGTGGATATGGGAGCAACAAATAATATTTGGAAGAGCTGACCAAAGAATTTCAAAACATGAATGACAAATTTACAAAGGTATAGACACCACAAAAAGGTATTAGACAGCAATACTGGATATCAAAATTGTACAGAATTAATAAATTAAAGAAATTACAAATGTGAAAACAGGGTTTCTGAAATTAAGGACAAAATGGTAAATTGCAAGGAATTACTCAGAGAACCCTTAAAAATGATAAGAGAACAAGACAAATTTATCCAACTGCGAGATGGCACTAAGAAGTACACTCTAAGGCTACTTGGAGTTAGAATTTAACTTGAAGACACACATAGGATAAAAAATTTGTTTACAGAAATCAGTAGAAAACTTCCCAAATATGAGGAAAGAGTGATTTACAGGTGAGGCTTATAAAACACCAACCAACAACAGTGCAAAAGAAGTTCCTCATGACACATGTTAATCAAAATTTCAGATGTCTACCAAAATTTTTTTTAAAAGTTGTCAGAGAAAAGCAAAAAAATCACTTATAAATGTAAACTCATTAATGACAGAAGACTTCTCAGCACAAACTTTAAATGTCAGGAGATCCTGGAGTAAAATATTTCAAACTATAAAAGCAAACAACTTCCAGCCTGGAGTAACATACTGGCAAAACTTTGTTTCAAAATAGATGGAGAAATAAAGACTTTGGAGGTAAAGCCAACAATTTAAGAGGTATGTGAACTCCAAACCAGCACTGCAGAACATACTCAATATCCTGGACAGAGAGGTCAAAGCTTACAAAGCCAAAAATCCAGTTGGAATGAATTCATCAAGCAAGGCAAATAGATAAATAAACAACAATAACAAAAAAGAAAAACAAATGCCTTATCAACAGGAAAAGAACCCAATGTTGAGAATAAGCTAACACCTTTAAGAAATAACTCTCAATGTTAATGGTATTAACTCTCCAATTAAAAGACACAGATTGGCAGATTGGATCAACAAATAGAATTCAGTAGTTTATTACATTCAAGAAACTCATCTGATCAAAAAAGGCATCATAAACTAAAAATCAAAAAATAGAAAACAATATTTTATGCACTTGCACTGAAAAAATGAGCAAGTGTAGCAGTTTTACTCTCAGACAAAGTAAACTTCTAGCTAAAACTGATCAGAAGGGACAAAAAGTTTACTATATACTGGTCAAGGGGTCAAGCCAACAGGAAGAGATAACACTTGTAAATATATATGCACCAAATACTGGACCACTTGTCTTTATAAAACAAATACTGCTGGACATAAAAGATCAATAAACACCAATAAAATGATAGTGGGTTACCTCAGTACCAAACTTTCATAAAGAGACAGAACAACTAAACAACAACAAAAAATCAATCACAAAAAATCAGAGCTATACTATATTTTTGAATGGACTTAATAGTTATCTACACAGTGTTCTACCCTACTACAACAGAATACACAGTTTTCTCAGCAGCACATGGAACTTTCCCCAAAATAGATCACATACTAGTGCACAAAATCAGTTTAAGTAAATATAAAAGAATCAAAATCACCCCGTTTATGCAATCAGACCATTGTGCATTGAAACTATAAACACCTGGAAACTTAATAACACACTCCTGAACACCCAATGGGTCACAGAACAAATCAAGAAAGAAATTAATTAATTTCTGGAATCAAATGACAATGCCAGTATAATATACCAGAACCTATGGTACACAGTGTAAGTACTCCTGAGACGAAAGTTTATTGCAATCAATCCTCAAATTAGAATAACAGAGAGAACTCAAATAAATAGCCTAATGATGAACCTCAAGTACTCAAAAAACAACAATCCAAACCCCAATCATAAAAATCAGAGCATAAATTAATGAAATTGAGACTAACAAAATAACATAATGAATTAACAAATCAAAAACTGGTTCTTTGAAAGAATATATAAAATAGATAAACCTTTAGCCAACTTAGCTAAAGAGAGAAAAGACTCATATCAATGAAATTAGAAATAAAAAGGCAAAATCACAATGGACACCATTGAAATCCAGGAGATAGTAACTAATATGAAAAATTGTGTTCTAAAAATTGGAAATCTTTAAGAAATAGACAGATTTCCTAGAACACACAAATTACCTAAACTAAACCAAGAAGGCATAAAAATTCTAAACAATTAAAAAATAAGCAATGAAATTCAGGCATTTATAAAAACTGTACCAACTAAGAAAAGCCCAAGACCTAATAGATTCACTGCTGAATTATACAAGACATTTAAGGGTATTATAACACCAGTACTCCTCAACTTTCCTATGAAATTGAAAGAGATGTAGCTCATCCAACTTATTTCTGGAAGCCAGTATAACTCTGATCCAAAACCAGATAAAGACACAAATAAAAAAGAAAACTATAGGTCAATTTCTCCAAGGGTCATAATGGCAGGTAAAATACACTCCAAACATATTTTTCTAATGAAAATGTGTACTTTAGCATAGTGGTAGACAGCTGTGCATCTCAGCAGCTACACTGGGGACTATGGGAAGCAATCTTTGTGTTCACCCGCTTGGTCCTACAAATGGTAAGGTGTGTGTCCTCATGTCAAAGGGTAAATGGGTGAGTTTTAGTCACATTATGTGCTTTGTTACATTTTGTATATTTATAATTTTTTATTACATGTTTTCTTTTAATTTTTCATGTAGAATTAGCCCAATTTAGTATAGTGTTGCATGAAATCCACTTCTACAACTTAGACAGGAGGTTGAAAGTGAATCATCAGGTGACTCAGCTACTGATGATGACTTGGATCATGTAAGCCAAAGAAGTTAGCAAGATATGACAGATAGGGAAGTACAAAATGAAGACTTTGATTTAGGTGAGGAAGAAAACAGTAATGTAAATAAATATTTGACTAGTCAAAATGCTACAAAATGGTCATCCGTACATGAACCACCCAACTTTAGAACTAGGTCAGAAAATGTTATTAGGTTCTTGCCAGGGATGAAAGCATTGGATGGAATTCCAACTCTGCAGTTCAATGTTGGAAATTGTTTATAATGGACGATATGCTACAAGATGTTTTGAAATACACTAATAATGATATACAAGTAAGACATTCTATACACATCAATAGTAATATTCAAAAATATATTTATCATGACATCTTACTATCTGAACTAAAACCCTTCACAGCAAGACTTTATCATTCTAATTATTGAAATCTAAAGGATTTATGGAGAAGTGACAGATGTGGCATTAAGATTTTTAGCACAATAATGATACTCAAGAGATTTGGTTGCTTTCAAAATTGCCTATGTTTGGACAAAAAGATCCACCAAGAAAGAAAAAAAGGAAAAAATCTGATAATTTGGGTGCTATTCAATCATTTTTTGAAAGCTTTGTTTTGACCTGTCAAGCAATTTATAGAGTCTGAGTATGTGACAATTGACAACTAGCATCATTTTGTGGTTATTGAAGGTTTCAGCAATATATGTCAAATAAACCTTCAAATATGATATAAAAATATGTGCATCGATGCACATTGAGATGATACTCTTAAGTGAAATAAATAGGACACACGTGTAAATATCAAATAGTTTCTTTAGTGTGAGAAACTAAAAGTGTAAATAAGGACTAAAATGTATAATAGATAATGTGAAATGGAAAGAAAAGGGGCAAAGGGGAAGGGGAAGTGGGAAGGGTAGGGGAAAGGAAAGAAGGGAATGGAATTAATATGAGAAAATGGAAAAATGGAAACAAAGTCTTTGTAAACAGGGAGGGATGGAGGGGTTGACGGGAGGGCAGGGGAAGGGGGAAAAATAAGAACCAAGAGAGATTATGTAAAGGTGGAAATTTCCAATGATGAATGTCATTATATTGTATACCTAAAATGTACCAATAAAATAAAATTTAAAAAATCCCTCTTCTTACATTAAAAAAATAATGTGCCCTGGTGGAGGCAAAGACATTTTATACCTTGAATTTAAAAGTTTATCCCAGAACTCAGCCACCAAGTCTTTAATCATGCAATAATAAACCATATGACACTGTAAACAGACTTGTTGCACCTATTTCAAAAAATAACTCAAATGTCACACTCTACAGTTGATTCATAAGTTACCCATTGATGTTACATTTGCTAAAAAACACCAGTTGACCAGCACAGGAACTATTCACAAGAACAAAGTGGAGATTCCTGACAAAATGTTGCAAGTTCACAATAGAGAAAATACAGTACAAGCTTTGGATTTCAGAAACACATAACATTGACCTCCTATATGGTGAACAAAAACAAAGTAGTATTGATACTGTCAATATTATACCCCTATGATAAGATTGATAGTGAAGCCAGGTGTGATGGTGCACATCTATAATCCTAGCACTTGGAGGCTGAGGCAAGAGGATCCTGTGAATTCAACATCAATGGTGCTACATAGTGAGCTCAAGGCTAGTCTGGACTATGTAGAGAGACTCTGTCTCAGAAAACCAACCAACCAACCAACCAACCGAAAAGATTGTGAATCCTCAACACAAATGAAGCCAGAAATGGTCACATTTTACAACAAAATGAAAGGCAGAGTAGATATTGTTGATGAGTTATGCAGCAACTATGATGTCACTTGAAACCGAAAGTGTTAGTCAATGCTTGTGTTTTACTGGATCCCAAATATACCAGGCATAGTTTTATAGTTTACAAAGAAAGTAACAAGCACAAAATATCTCGGTGAAATTTTCTTAGAGGGTTGGGACTGGATTGATAAGTGAAGAACAATATATATCTGCCCAAAGAAGTCTGCAAAACAATTCTGGAGCAGACCTGTGAATAGACAGGTGAAACATCACAAGAACCTCCTAAGAAAACAGGGAGACCAACAAGATGTCAAGTGTGTCCTACCAAGGGAGACAGGAAAACAAAACACATGTGCTGTCAGTATAAGCGATACTCGTGTAAGGAACGTGGTATTCTTATGTGTAAAACTACCTTAGGTGTGATAACTGAAGTAAAGATTATTTTTGTGGTAGAGTTTTATTTGTATTCTCATTGTAGTTCATAGAGGAATTTATTTCTGCTGCTATTTTTTAGATTTAGCAAGTAAACAGTTGATGTAGAAAATGTTGATGTTGATGTTTATCCTAAACACTCATTACATACGTGATATTTTATGGATATTTCATTTTTCTGGTAAGTGCAGATTGTAAAATATAATAGGAAGACAAGAGAGGTGACAAGTATGGTCTGCCAAACAGGAAAACAAAGCTAAGCACCTGTGCTGCCAGTGTAAGAGAGGCTTATGTACGGAACATGCTGCTGTTATGTGTGAAGACTGCCTTAGGTGTGATAATTGAAGCAAAGATTACCTCTGTGGTAGAGTTTTGTTTGTATTTTCATTGTACTTCACATAGGAATTTATTTCTGCCACTTTTTTTAGATGTTGTAAGCAGGTAAACAGTTGATGTTGAAAATGTTGGTGTTTAGTCTACACACTCATTACATATTAAAAACTTTTATTTTATTGATATTTTATTTTCCTATTAAGTACACATTGTTTAATAAAACTCATGAAATTAAAATTAATAATTCATCCATAGATATACTCCTAAATAATAAACATGGACATCACATACCCCCATAATGCCCCTTTTCTAAAAATTTACTGTGATGCCCCTAATCAACATAGATATGAAAATCTTCAATAAGATATTGTCAAATAGGATGCAACAAATCATCAAAAAGATCATACATCATGATCAAGCAGGTTTCATCCCAGAGTTGCAAGGATGATTCAACCTATGCAAATCAATAAATGTTATACACCACATAAAGAGGACAAAAACTACATGATGATATGAATAGATGCAGAAAAGGCTTTTGGCAAAATCCAACACCTATTCATGATAAAATCCCTGAAGAAAATAGGTATAGAAGGACCTTACCTGAATCTGATAAAAGCCATTTATAGCAAACCAATGACCAACATTATATTAAACAGGCAAAAACTAAAATAATTTCCCTCTAATATCAGGAACAACAAGGATGCCTACCTCACCACTTCTATTCAACATAGTACTCAAAGCAATAGCCAGAGCGATCAAGCAAGAAATAAAAGGGGAAGTTCACTGCTGCTGCTTGCTGCTTCCTTCCTCTTGCCTGGTCTCCCATGGACTATTTCTCCTCTGCATTGCCTCTATGCCATGCCTCCCTGCTCTGGAGCAAGCCAACTTTGGACTGAAACCTCTACAAACTAAGATATGGAGATTGGAATCAGCCCGCTGCAGACAGGCAGGTCTGTGCATGCCCTACCGAGGTCCCGAGTTGCGCGGAAGATGCTGAATCACCCCACTGCAGACAGGCAGCCACCTGGTTCCACACTACAAAGACGCAGAGGACACCAGACCACCAGACCAAGGTGCTGAGTCCCGCTGCTCCTGGCCCAGAGGAAGGGGCTTCC
>NW_004624806.1:4488808-4507336 GCF_000247695.1 Heterocephalus glaber
TTTTTTTAAAACTCAGATCCTTGTGCTTGTGAGGCAGGTGACAGAACCACTGAGCTAAATCCCTGGCCCAAACAGAACCAATATTGTCAAAATGACCACTCTTCCAAAGTTGACATATGGATTCAACACATTCGTGATTGGGCCATAATTTGTATGGAGGGTATGATTTGAATTCCATTGTCTGATGTTAAATAACTAACCACTGGTAGTTCATGCCAACTGGCAGGACAGTTGTGCATGTACCACTGATGGTTGAAGCTGGTGGGAACATGTTAATGGAACCCCAATCAAAATATCAATAACATACTTCAGACAACTAAAGAAAACAATCCTAAAATTCATATGGAATCAGATGAGTCTCAGAATAGCAAAAGCTATGTCTTGGGCAAGAAGAGCAAAGCAGGAGGCATCATCATACTTTACTTCAAGTTATACTACAAAGCTACAGTGATCAAAATGGCATGGTACTAATACAAAAACAGATATGTGGATCAATTGAACAGAATAGATTACACAGAAACAACCACAGATACATTCACCTGTTTGATCTTTGACAAAGGGCCCAAAAACATGTTGGAGGAAAGATAACCTCTTTAGAAGATGGTTCTGGGGAAACTGGCTATTCATATATAGAAGATTGAAGCTCTACCCATGTCTCTTACCATGTGCTAAATTAAAATCAAAGATAAATCAAATATCTAAATAGTAAACAGAATCACGAACATATTGCAAGATTAAAATAGGAAAAACTCTTGAAGTCACAGGCATAGTCAAAGATTTTCTGAACACAATTCCAACTGTACAAGAAATAACAGGAAGAATCAACAAATGAGATTATATCAAATTAAAAATCTTTTGCACAACAAAGGAAAAAAGGAGATATCTTACAGAATGCAAAAACACATTTTCCAGTTCCTCAAAGACTAGTATCTAGAATATATAAAAAACTCAAAAAAATTAAGCCATGCATCTAATAAAAGATGGGTGAGTGATATTAATAGACACTTCTCAGAAGAAGAAGCACAAATGGCTAATAAACATATAAAAATGTTCAATACCTTTGGTCATTAGAAAAATGAAAATTAAAACAATGCTAAAATATCATCTTACCCCAGAAAGAATGATAATCATCAAGAAATCAAATAATAACAAATGCAGGCATGGCTGTGATAAAAAAGGAACCTTTCTGCATTGTTGGTGGGAATGTAAAATAGTACATTATAAAATAAATATGAAGATTTTTCAAAATCTAAAACCAGAAATTCCATTTGACCTAACTATTCCCCTTCTAGGTTTCTTCCCAAAAGAGCTAAAAACATCATCTTACAGTGATACATGTACAACGATGTTTCTAGCAGCACAATTCAAAATAGCTAAATCCTGGAAGCCTATATACCCATCAGCAGAGGAATGGATAAAGAAAATGTGGTGTCTATGCATAATTAAGCACTACTTAGCTATAAAGAAGCATACATTCAAGGCATTTGTAGGAAAATGTAATGCTAAGTGAAATAAATCAGACACAAAAGCTAAATATCAGATAGTTTTTCTCATTTGAGTAATTCAAAGTACAAGTAAAGAGTGAAATAATAGATCGATAAAAGAAATCGAGATCGATCTTCTTGTAAGTGGGAAGGGACTTGAGAGACTGAGGTGGGGGAGGGGATGTGAAAAGCTTTAACGTGTGTCATGTCCATGTGCTAAATACCCACAATGAATGTGATCATTACATGTCACAAACATGAACTGAAAAGTAGTAATAACAAATAATAAGAAGAAAAATAATGAAAATGAGGAAAGGATGTCTAGAGCCAGAGATAGGGAAGTGGGTGGGAGGAGAAGGGGAAGAAAAATAATGGAGATATATTAAGTACATGTACCTACTCCCTAAGATGAAGGTAAACTTCACATACTGCAAATATGTACCAATAAAATAAAAAAAAAAAACTACAGCAAAATCATAAACCAATACTCAACTCCAGCTATTGGGTCCGCATTTTGCAGAGTCTGGGTCTATGATTCTGTAACTGTTTTTCCTAGTTCCTGGTTATCTGCCAACCCTGGGTGAGTAAAGGTGTTGGAGACCACGGGAGTTGGAGAAAGCAGTGTGGAACATGAGCTGGATTGTGTCCTGTGTGGCTCCCTGAACTAGAGGGATCAGAATAAAGCCGCAGTCGTAAGTAGGTATGTAAATGCCTGTGTGCGACAATGCACATATTCCTGTCTGCTGGAGGGCCCGGACACAGGGACATCCCTGTGCTCATATCTTGGTCTCTAAGATCATACTATACTTAAAGAAACACAGGATATTTGAGTAGAATTGCAGGGTCTGAGAAGAGAAAGACAAATTGAATCTAAAATATTTTATTGTGCCAGGAAGGAAGGAAGCCCTTAAGAGCTACTGGCCAAATCTGAGACAATGTAATCATCAAATATATAATAGTAATAATAGATTATAATTCAATGAATAAACATCTGTAAATCTCCATTGACATGTACGCACACACACTATATATACATATTTTAATACGTCTCTACTATCATACATCCATACATCTAAACATAGGTCAGATAAAAGAGTAAGTTTCTTTCTTTTACTTGAACTTCATCTTACAAATGTGGGAGAAGCATACTTAGAAAATTATCAACAGATGTTAATACCGATGTGTGGAAGTTTGTTGGGAAATAGGTTATGTGCATAATAAACTACTTCCCTACTTAGGAATTACAAAGGGAAAAATAATGACTTCATAGTGTTCAAAACTGACAAACACAAAGAGATAAAGTTAATGTCCTTTAAGGTGAAACTAAGCAAGATCATGATTGCCCAAGGTCAGGGATTGAGAGGAAGACAATATTCCTTCTCTGCTCATTTTGCTACCTGCTTTAACTGAAACCCATCATGAAGAAACATCAGGTAAACCCACACTGAGAGATTCCACACAAAATAACAAGCTTGTAAAAATTTTCAAGGTCAAGAAAGACAAAGAAAGGCTTAGAAGGCCTTCATGGTTAGAGGGAACTAAGGAGATATGGCTACAAAAAAGCAACTGAGTACTGTATGGGGGGAATGGTGGCTATAAAAGACACAAGGGAGTTCAGAATAAAAATTGACTATCCCCTGTGGATTAGATTATAATATTAGTTTTACTGTGTTTCTGATAGAACAATTTTTGCTTTTAGGAAATATGCACAAGTACTTAAAAGGGAGAAGTAAAGTGTCCCAAATTTACTCACAAATTGTTTATAAAAATATGTAACTATAAATAGACAAACAATTGGTGAAATCAGTCTATAGGATATATGGAAACTCTGTGTTACTTCTGAAACTATTTTCTAAAGTAAAATTTATATCAAAGGAGAGATTAAAATGTAACTTGAGTATTTTAGTCTTTTAGTTATTTTGAAAGCAAACATCATATTCTGTGGAGCATTCTAACTGTTCACTGCCCAATTCAGCAATGCACTTTCACAGTTACTGGGTTTCCCCCAGACACACCTGTTCTTTGGTTTATTCCTCTTGACAGTACAAATGAGGCCAAATTTGAGTTTCTAGTTTCAAAAATCATACTGGGGTTATTCGAAGCCATGAGGATAGGATCAAATGACTTCTTTAATTGTAAAGTTCTTGCCGTAAAACCTTGTTGTAAGAGTTTCATTTTCCAGCACTTTTATTGTATTATGAACTGCATTATTGTTTTAACTCCTCAGCTGCATATTGTCTGTCATATCTTCTAAAAATATTTTAAAGATATTTCATTGAGTCTGAGCTCTGCTAAGTCTAACCTTCCTTTAATTTCCCTACAGGATATTGGTAAACTAGAAGGGTGTTAGAGGACTAACCTTTCAGCAGGAGCAATTTGAAATATTAATGCTGCACGAATTATGATTGCCAGAGAAGACCTTGGCCGATATGTTTAACACAGCTGTTCTTAAATAAGGGACTTTCTGGATTCCTCAAATGTAAGATTATCTTATCTTTGAAGAGTCTAAGATAATAAAGATATTACCACTAGGTTTGTGGAAATACATGAAACTTTCAAAGTAGCTTTAATTTGAACAGTTACAGGGAGTAAAGTTTTGCAAGGAAAGTCCCTATGGAAAAAGAATGAAGCAGATGTAGTGCTCTGTGTTATGGTGAAGTGTCCAGAGACACAAGGATCCACAGCAAGGCTTGTGTGGTGCCCTTGTTACACATCTAATGGTGGCTGGTCCTGCGTACATGGCTCTGGGCTTGGTAGCTGTGTGCTAGGACAAGGGTGGATAATGGGTTTGTTATATCTGGGAAGGAGGTTGTGTGTGCATCCTAGATCTCTCTTTTCTCATTTGCTTATGGCAGAGTGCAGAGGTAAGAGAATGGCCTTCACAAAATGCAATCAGCTCTAGGCTTCTGCTCAGCCTAGGCAAACCTGCTGTCCCCATATGCCACATGGCAAAGCATGCCCCATTGCCAAGCCTAAAATGAAAGGGGTGGAGAAGTATGCCAACCCACGGAAGGTTGAGCCGCTAGGAAGAAAGTCTCTTACCAAAGCATTCCTCACCTGAATCTGCCCTACCCTGTGGATTGTCCACATAGTCCTTCTCAACACTCCCTGTACCCTGTCATCTAAGATCCATATTCCAAGTCTCGGTCAGTTCAAGTTGACTTTAGGGTATCTCTACTTGGGTCTGGCCTCAAACTTCATCTTCTGTTGTGTCACTGATGGCTTATTTTTGCCATGACCCACCATATTTCCTGCCAGAATATGCTTATCTCTAAACAACTCATCTCTTTCAAAAAAGGTCATACTTTAATAATCTAATATGGACCCAAATCTTTTTGAAGAAGTCCAGATTTCCTAAAGATGATCCTTAACATTCAGATAATGTGTAAGCACTTTACTAGTGTATGAGGACTGGATACCTATATCGAGAGATAGGAGAGAGAGGGAGAGAGGCTTACACAATTGTGGGTCCAGCTAGATTAATTCTGGTTTGTTCATTTGTTGGTTTTTTTCTTTTTGGTGGTACTGAGATTGAACTCAGGACTTTGAGCTTGCAAGGCAGCTGTGGTGCCACTGAGCTAAATCCCCTACCTGGGCTAGGTAATTCTGTAAAAGTCTGCAAGTCTGGATGCTGGAAAGCAGGCTAGTGCTGACCACATCAGTGCAGTGCTTACCTTGCAGTCTCTACGGGACATCTCTTCTTGCTCGCGAAACCTGGGTTCTGTTCTTAGTGCCTTCCAGATGATTAAGTGGTGTTGTGGCTTGTTTTTAGATGTCCCCCCAAAGCCTCCTGCACTCATATGTCAGGCTTTTGGGGGCTGACTGGATCTAGGGTGTGATGCTGGGATTAAGTACCCCACCCTGGGTGTAAGCGGCATTGCCCAGAGGGGCAGGTACCCTGGATGGAATATAGGGGACAGAGAAGGTTGCTGCTGCTTTACTACTTTGCTGTTTTTCTGCCTTTTGTCTGCCAATGGTTTGCCAGTGTTTCTCCTCTGTGATGCCCCTCTTCCATGCCAACCTGCCTTGGGGCCAGTCTGCTATAGATTGAAACCTCTACAAACTGTGAGCCAAAGTAAACCTTTCATCCTTTAACTTTGGGTGTTGGGCATTTTGTCTCAGCAAGGAGAAAAATAACTAAGACAGATGGATTACTCTCCTTCATTTAGAGTGAGCTGATTGTAGATGTTATCATACCAATATCCAGGTCAGCATTGGAATAAATGGGTTGCTATAACCTCACCAGCTGGATACACAGCACTGATTGTTACAGAAGCTCTCTGGCTATGGAGCAAGGAAGAGTCTTTATAAACAGTCAGTTCAGAGATAGGCAGAATCTGTAATGATGCAGAAGTCACATCTGGGGGACTTCAGGAGTGCTAAGGTGTAAAATGTCTAATAAAGCCATGTGATCGATACACAATATGTTCTTTAGTGTATTTTGCTAGGTGCAGAGGTAATAGTCTCCAAGATGACCACTTACTAAGCCCTCCCCAGGCCCTCTGAATTCTCTCAGATGTTGAATCAGGTCTGGCCTGTGAAGCCAATGGGATGCAGCAGGAGTGATACTGAATGGATCAGGGCGAATCCTTGTAACTGCCCTAGTGTCTCTTACATATAGTCTGCACTTGGATCTCCATGCAACTCTGTGAATCTGCCATGCAGTCTGCCAACCCCCAGACTAAGAGCCATATAAGAGGCTACACAGAAAGAGGAGAGAGGAAGAGAGACCTGGCCAGGCCCTGCTGGGTCCTAGCTGAGAGGTCAGTCATGTCAATGGACCCTAAATAAGAAATTCCCAGCTGAGTCCCTTCAGCACATACCTGTGAAAGACACTAATACATTATTGTTTTAAACTATGGGGGTGATTAGTAGATGAATTTAGTGAGTGCGGTCATGACCGCCGCCCCCCCCCCCCCCCAATTTTGTGAGTTTCAGAGAGATGTGCCAAGGAACGCATAGAATTCCATTTAGCACTCTGGAGACTTCTACATAAACAGTTCAGTGACAGAGCTTCTGGAGTGGAACAGACCCCATTCCAGGGAAGATTCTGAAATCTAGTCTTTAGGTTTTAATAAATGCAGAATGAAATATGGTCTGTTTTGTTAACCCTGAAGAAAAAGTGATCTGCTTAAGAAATGAACCACAGGAAATCCAGGCAGATGGCTGAGCATTGTAGTTACTGATATTTATACTACCAGCCCCCAGACCACCAAAATACGGAGTCTTCTCCATGTGCCCTGCAGTGGAGAGGCAAACCTTCTTCCATCTTAGCCATTGCTCAGCTTCTGAGTGATTTGGTTGTTGGACTTTTATTTTCTCCAGTCGACTTTGCACATAGAGTTTTTATCACAGAATATCATTAGAATAGGGAATAGGATACTATTCCTTTGTTCCCTAGGGACAATAGGGAACTATTTCTTTGTTACAAACTTCTCTGGTTTCCTAACCCTCAAGGTGCTCCTTGCTCTGTACTGTGGTGTTTTTCTCCATTGCTTTATGTATAGGATTCCATATTTTAAAGACTTCCACTTTCTGTCTCCCCCACTACTTTTCTCCTAGGCACAGGGAAATATTAGAAAAAAACTACTTAGTATTAATCATTTATAGAGTCTTTTACCATTCATTCAAGAATAAAAAATATGCTATAAATATTTTCCAACCCTACGAACATTTAGCAAATAAGTTACACTATCTAATCTTTTATTATTGAAAAATGACCATACTATTGTTCTAAAATTAACATTTCAATTAATTTCAATCAAACAAATCAGAGGCAAGAATTAACTGGATTTTATATCTGAATTATGAGATAAAATGCAACAAAAGAAAGGAAATTATTCTGATATTTGTAGAAAAGCAATACTAAACTTCCAGAGGTGTTTTAAAATTACATTTAGCTGCCTCTTATATTGAATTTTGTCCCCAAAGAATTGTTCACATATAATGACATTGGCAGTGCCTGATCTACAGGATTCAATTATGCTCATTAAAAAAGGTTCAGAGGTACACTTACCTTTTAGAAAGACTTTCAACAACATAAGTTGAAATAATATAAAAGCTCTTCAGAGTAAATGAATGTTTTCACTTAACTGGAACTGTTTAAATCCTTAATTCTTCAGTTAATTGAAATTTTGAGATACATCACTGATTCTCAACCTTTGCTGGATGCTAGAATCACTTGGTGTCAGCTCTAGTACAGATCAATTCAATGAAATCTCTGGAACTTATCAAAAGTTCTTGTTAGAGCTTGAATGTTTATGCCTCCCTCAAGTTCATATGTTGAAATACTCAGCCTAGACTGGAGGGTGGAAGGAGTTAGATTGTAAGGGTGGAGCATTCATGAATGAGATTAATGTTTGTCCACGAAGCTCCCTGTCCCCTTCCACCATGTGCAGGCACAATAAGATGACAGTCTTCTAATAACCAGCAGCTCTCCCCAGACATCTAATTTCCTGTACCTTAGACATCTCACATCCAGAATAGTGATAAATAAATATCTGTTTTTAAAATAAATTATCCAATTATGGTATTTTGTTATAGTTGCCCAAACACAATAAGACAGCTCTTTAATTATAATAAAATGGAGTACACACACTTTTTCCTGTCTTCCCACTATACAGAGCCAAAATGAAGACACCATATATACAACAAACGAGCAGACTCCAAGAGATGAAGAGTAAAAACAGAGCAATGTAGGACCTGGGGGGCCCAAGGGATAGCATAATGTAAGTTCTAGATGCTTATTTTTTGGGCAACAGGCATCTTATTTTTCACATTGGGTTCTAGAAAAGATGGAATCACAGAAATGACTGTGGGTGCCAACATATGAACTCTTAATACGAGCCTAAGCTTTGCTCCAAAGAAGCAGGAAATGGGCAACCTAGAAAGACAGAAAACCTTTAATAACTACTCTACTCGATGTACATGTAACAGAAAAAAACTGGGCTCCACCACATGGGATCCATGACAAAAGCTAGGGAAGCCTGGATTCCCACCCCTGACAGGCTGCTACAAGGCCCTCATCCCTCCAGGCTGATTAGCATCATAAGAGGAGACCCAAGGGAGAGTTAGGATTTTACCACTACCCAGCCAGGACAATCTATCCTCTTACCCCCAGCAAAGTCCAGGTGGATAGGAATAGCTCCTTCTCCTCCCAGCCAGGTGACATGAGGGGAGGTTAATGGGTACTAACCCACTCCTAACTCCACCTAATCATAATGAAGAGCCATACTCTGGGGTCAACTAAAGCCAAGCAAGGCACCTGGATTCCCATCCCACCAGGCAGTGATGAGGTGGCAGTCCTCTGCTAAGGTAGAATGTTTAAATAAGAGACAGGATATCATAATATAGCGCCTTATGTGTCCAGATTACATCACTGTATGCATCCAGAAAAACATCACTCATAGTACCATGAATCAAGGAAATCTCAAATTGAATGAGGAAGACAGATGCTAACACTAAGATGACATGAAAAGAACTTAAGAACAGCTGTCATAAAACTACTTCAAGCAGAAATGAACGCACTTGAAATAAATGAAGTAATAAAAAGTCTTAGCAAAGAAAACTTCAGCAAAGAAATAGAAAGTTTTAGGAAAATTTATACCTGAAAAATACAATCACTGAAATAAAAAACACAATAGATGGGTTCAATAGCAGTGTGGAGAGGGCAGAAGAAGAGTCAGGGAAATTTAAAGTAAGATAGATGTACCCTAAAGAATCTAAAAAACAGGGAGAAAAAATTGGGCAAGAAATGAACAGAGCATGTGTAGCCAAAACCAAAATCCTAACATATGTGTCCTCAGAGTTCTGGAAGAAGAGGAGAAAGAGATTGGTCCAAAAAAATTTGAAGAAATAATGGTTACTTAAAATAATGGCTTCTGAAAAATTTGAAGAAATAATGGTTTCCAAATCTGGCAAAAACATCAAGCTACAGATCCAAAAATGTAAATGAATGTTAAATAGGCTAAACTGCGAAAAATGTATAACATTGTGTAACATATTTTCATAGTACGCTCCATATGCACCCAAGATTGAGAAGCATAACTCCCTAATTCAGCCCTACCCTGGCCACAAGAGAAAAGGCTAAAAGAACCTTGGAAAGTCTTTTTTCTTATTTTGATTAGAGGGATGTAAGATGTTATCCAGCTGTTGGTCTTTTGAAAGTAATGTCCCTTTGTATCTGATGACTTTCTCTTTGGTTTTCTATATTTTGTTTGTATTATATCTAAGTGGGATTTCTTTTTTATTTAGCTTTGGGTTAATTGCTTATGTTGAATCTGTGGACAGAGGTTTTTAAAAAATATGTATGAGATTTTGGTTCTTATTTTTTCCCCTTCCCCTGTCCTCCCTTCAGCCCCTCCACCCCTCCCTTTTTACAAAGACTTTGTTTCCGTTTTTTCATTTTCCCGTATTAATTCCATTCTTTTCTTTCCTTTCCCCTCCCCTCCCCCCCACTTCCCTTTCCCCTTTGCCCCCTTTCTTCCTATTTCACCAAGATATGCTATGTAAAGGTACAAATTTCCAATGATGAATGTCATGATATTGTATACCTAAAGTGTACCAATTAAAAAAATTTAAGGGCTGGAGATTTAGCTAAGTGGAGCCTACCTTCGATCCCAGGTACCAAAAAAAAAAAAAAATGTCTATAAGATTTTGACATATTTCATCCTTTAGCACTTCAAGTATTGTCCCTGCCACATTTCTCTCTCTTTCTGTTGGCTAATTACATACTGCAGATATTTTCATTTTATTTTAGTCTCCCATAACTCTCTAACTCCTATAACTCTAGTTTTCTCTGTAGTGGCTCCCATTTGCTAATCTGTAGAGGTCTCATCATCTCCTGTTTAGAGTCTCAGCTATCCCTCACTGTGTAAATAATTTCCTACACTAAATTCTTTGAAAAGAATGATAAAAGTTGATAAAAGTGATTTTCTTTGCTACCAGAAACTTATTTCTTTTGTCTTTTATCTTTTTTCTGTGCCACTTTTATCATGGATATTTCTTTTAACTGTATTTTAGCTCTGTCTAATCTGCTTTTAATTTCACCCATCAACTCCTCCATTTCAATTTCTTTCATGTCTAAAACTTACAGTAAATTCTTTTTCAAGTATGATGATACTACTCATTGTGCCCAGTTTTGTATCCCAAATTTATAGTTCAAATCTTATCTTTAGGAATGTTTTAAACATAGTTGCTATGGAGTCTTTGATAAGTCCAATATCTGAATTTCTCTTGGGTCTTTTCTTATTGCCTACTGTTTATGTTGACTCTTTCTCATGATGGCTTATCTCATCAGGTTCCCAGTTATCTTTGACTGCAGATAGTACATTTTGTTTAGAAATTGTTCATAGAAATAGTATGAGGTATATAATAATGTCATCTTCCTATGGAGACATTATTTTTAGCAGGTATTGGGGCCCATTAACAACCTGAAGTTATCATTTTTTTTATACTTTTTGTGGTTAGAATTTAACCTGCAGACCATGGATAGGGTAGTTTACTTCTAATGTATTCTGTCTTGTATGAAACAGTTCTCTGGAGCTCTCGAACAAGGTGAGGGGTAGTATTTGAGGGCCCCTACCATTGACGTGCCCCAGGCTGTTAGTTCTGATCCATGAGAATCAATAGGCACCAAAAACTCACCTCAGACTCTCAGATGTATTTTCAAGTTTAGCACACACTCCTAGAGTATAAATACACTCCTATTTTTGCTATATCAAGGAATCTGTCTATTATTTTGTTCTCTTTTTGTCTATTATGTACATAGTCTGCTACTTTTGCACTCTGCTGCAAGAAGGATCCAAATTACCTAGTTCTCCACTACCTGAGATGGAGGTCCAAACCAGGCACACTCAGAGAGATATCATTGTCTAGCCATTTGAATTAATTTTGATGATTCCTGGGTTGACAGATATCAAGGTACAATTGGCCTTATATGAAAAACACCTTTTAAATCATCATGGCCTTCATCTGTGATATGAAGGGAGAGATGCTATGGTATCTAATGTGACATTAACTTGTAACTTCATATTATTCTATTAATTTAGTTGTGCTATAAACATATGGAAGCTTCAGGAAAACCCTGGATATTTATTAGTGAGGAACAGGAATACGTTCTTATTCTACAATGTGGCATAGTACATGTTTACAACCTCTTGTACATGGGAATAAACACTCCCTCATTTGGGAATAACTCCATGTTCTCAACTGTGCAACACAGTTGGCTTTCTGACCTCCATTCATAACTGCCCTGAGTACTAAATAAGATTTGTGCTTTTTTCTAATACTCTATTTGGGATCTGGCTGAACATATACCACAATCTTGAAGCCAAGAAATATTTTTTATTATTCAGTAATAGCCAGAGAAATAAAGGACTGACTGGGTATTAACCCATATGGTCAGGTTATTGTGAACCATTAGGAAGGATGCGTGTTCTGAGCAGCTGGAAATGAGCTTGATGTTAGCTGAAGAAGTCCAGGCAGCTGTCCAAACTAGCATTAGGTATGCTGAAAAGCAAGGATGCTTATTTGTGGCGAATCAATTGCAGCATCCGGGTTACATTCCATTTACACTTCAAATTTATGCAGAGGTTAATTCATTTAAACTATTTAGAACATCCAATTTGAGGTGAGTTCATTTTCTCAAATAATTCCAACCAAATCTAGGTTCATCTGGCATGGCTTTACTTAATAGGCATGACATCTTTTTTTCTTTATGCAAAGAAAATGACATGATACATTAAGTGACTTCAAGGTAACACTGTGCTTGAAGTAATCAAGGAGCTGACATGGATACATAGCTGGCTAACCCCAAGATACTTCAGAAATGGTGCATGTCCATAATAACAAATGTGGCTGTTCCATGATAAATTTATTCCTCCATCTGCAAAGAAATTGGCACCTGGTACCAAAGTTTGATGACTCCTGCTTTTATTGCCAACTTCTGGTCTTGTTTCAGTAACACTGTGTTAAACTGTACAACAAACTTCTGACCTTTTAAGCCTGAGGATTTCAGCAAGTACATTTTAAGATTAGCTGTAGTTTGAAGGTGTATTTCTTTCTTTTTAAAAAAGCCAGCCTATTATAGGCTTCACTTTGTATGGGAGCAATTTTATCTAGTCAGCAGTCTTGCCTCACATTCTTTCCTTAAGAAAGTAACTAACTAGTGCTTCTATTCTGAGAATAAAGAGGGGATTAAAAAGTATAGTCACTGCAAATCAGGCAGGTAGCAGGGAGAGGAGAGATGTGGGAAATACATTAAGAGGGAAAACTTTCTGTAGCTATCATGCCCCACGCTGTTGTGTATAATTATTAGCTGCAAAATAGCACAGCTTGAACATTATTATTGCACGTTAAAGAACATTTCACTTATAATTATGGAACGAAAAGGAGCGTTTACAACTCACCTACCGAAGCATTAACTTTGTGTACGTAAGAAAGTATTTTAAAAACCTCTTCATTAAAAATTTGCAAATATGTGACTTTCTTTTCCTATCTCACAGATTTGTTCTCTCTTTTTTCCCTGACACACTGAATTACATCTTAAACTTCTTTTAATTAAAAAGCAGCACAAAACTGTAACAGGGAAAGGAAACCAAGAAAAGAGGGTGGTCTGTGTGGTTGCCAGCCAAAATAAATATTTGGTAAATGATGCAGATTTGGAGAATGAGAATGTAAAAGGCGTAGATACACCCTTCAACAGCAGTCGGATGACCAGTGCTGGCCAGAAACGAGGACAGGTTTCTTTAATCTGGCCAATTTTCATAATTTCTGAAGTAAAAAATCTGTGGAAATCGCATGTTTCAGCAATGGTATTTTCAGTGACATTTTGTGGTCCATGGATGGGGGATTGAAGCACTCCTTGCACTTCCATGCGAGCTCCCAATTTCAGGCATAACACTGTCCATTTATGGAATATCTAGAATGACAGGACGCACTTCTATGTATGCGTGTTTTGTCTGTCTTTTTATATCATTTGAATATTAAGACATCCTTTCAAACAGATTTATCGAGAGACTCTTACATCTTAACTTTGCTAGGTCTAGAGGAAGAGGAGCATATTAAACAAAAGTACAGATTTAAGGGCTTTGTCTAGAACATGGATTTTCAGATAATTCAGATGTGTTAATCCTTGTGTAAAATTCACTTGATCTTAGCCAAAAGGCTGAGAAGCAATCCCTGTGTAAAATTCAAAGGAACACAACAGATAACAGTAGAATATAACTTTATAATCCCCACACATGCACACATAAAGTATGCTCTTATTTGATCTGTTTTGCTTTCTGTGGTTCAAATTTCCTGCATTCAGAATCCCCTGTAATAGTCTAGTGTCAGCATTGCTTATAACGGCAGTGGGTGCTTTGTGGGAAAGGATTTTCTACTGGTCAGCCTGAGACATGCCATAGAGCCTGTGCCCTTTCTGCACTTTCATATACACACACTCTACCCTGTCACAGACTCTGTGAGGAGCTCTGCAGCCACTGAGCCAGGTCAGCTCCATTCTCCTGGCTACAGGTGCTTGTGGTCTTTAGAAATGCTGAACATTAGAGGTAAAATCAAGAGATCAGAGTTTGGATGATAGCTTAGTCTGTTCAGACTGCTGTAACAAAATGCCATAAACTTGGTAGCTTGCAAATAACATAAGTTTATTTCTCACCATTCTGGAGGCTTGAAGCCCAGGATTCAGGCTCTAGCAGACTCTCTTTCTGATGAGGGCCTACTCTTCCTGGACCAGCCCTGTTGTATGTCCTTATGTGGTGGAAGAGGCAGGACAGATCTCTTTGGCCTCTTGGATCAGGGTGCTAACCCCACTCCTGAGGGCTTTGCCCCATTGCCTAACCACTCACCTCCTAAGGGGTCTGCCTCTCAATACCATCACATTGAGGGTTAGGGTCCAACATAGAATTTGGTGCAGACACAAAAATTCAGACCATAAAAATAATAATTAGTGTTCAGGGGAACTTTTTATGTGTTCTAGACACAGAGCTACGTACTCAGACTATATCATTAATTAATTCTTATAAAACTTTTTGTCATGAGATAGGTAGTATCCCCTCCACTTAGCAGATAAGAAAGCCTAGGATTAGGAAAATAACGTGACTTATAAAGGCCACAGGAATAGCAAGAGTAGGGACTCATCTCAGTCCCCCTGACCTGGGTATTGTGGTTGTATGTACTGCCCAGGTCAGAGATGACAGTGTGTTAAATGTGAGGCTGGGTGCTTCCTCTTGCTTTGGGAGCTGATCCTCTGTCAGGCCTGTGCCTTAATCCTGCACTGAAGGAATGTGTGAGCTGATGAATTCTGTGACTTCCAAGTGTCTTCTCTCGCAGAGTATTCGAAGGACGCATGGCACTTTAATCTGAAGGTCATTTCCTCTAAACAACTAGCTTTTGCCTTGGTTTAGCTTCACATTGCATGATGTTCAGCCCTAGAAGGGAGATGGGACTTCCTCGCCTGGCACTTCCAGGGGCAGTGAAATTCAGTGTGGGAGACTATGCCCTCAGGGCGGTAGATGCTGGCAGCTGTGAGAGCATGAGCTGTGCCCCTATGGTGGGAACGACTTGACACAGGGCAAAAGCAGGGGTCATCCTGTAGAGGCTTGATGCATGATGCTCACTCAAACGCACTCCAGACTCAGGATGTGTGTTCTGAGTGAGATTTCTATAAGTAAGTCAGATCACCGCATTTAACAGATTTTCTTTCTTCTCTCCTTCTCTTTCTTTCTCTTTCTTTCTTTCTTCTTTCTTTCTTTCTTTCTTTCTTTCTTTCTTTCCTTCTCCTTCCTTCCCTTCTTCCTTTTTTTTCTTTTCTTGTCATGTCTTGATCAGATCTATGCATTAAAATATGTTTTAAATGTCCAGGAAGTGTGTGGGAGCTTTGTTCCAAAGACCAAACCTAATTTTAGGTAAAAGCTCATCCTGCCCTGATTCCTAGTACAATTCATGGCTCAGGAGTAGATACCCAATACTTCTTGCAGTGGACCCATAAGATGCTCTTCCAAATCACCTTTAAGTGGCCTGCAAGCCAGATGTGGGTGAAAGATACCACCTGACTGGTTGGATGAGGTTGAACACATCTGATCACAAGGAGACAATCTGAGGTGGGGACCAGGGAGTCTTTGTTACACATTTCACTAAAAAAAATCAATTATATCTTTTATAAGTGGATTAATGCACATGGTGAGAGCAGTCATCTGAGGCTGCTGGATCTGTTGGGTTACAGAAACAGTCAAATAGACAACATTAGAGATCTAAATTACATAGAAGACAGCCCTCTGTTCCAAAAGGGAGAGAGTCCCAAGGTGAAGCTGTCTCAGATGCCTGGGACCTGAGGGTGACATTATAGGGAGAAGCTACTGCCTGGACTGTATGGGATCAAGTTGTTCCTGGTGACACATGGTGACTTGGTTTTCTGTCAACTGCTGATAATCTAATTCTTAAAGAAATGAAGTTCATTATGCATGACAGGAAGTGTATTCCTTTATAGAGGACAATCCTAGAACCACAATCTTAAGGTGGAAAACATTTACAAAAGAACAAGATGCAAAAGAATTCTCTTGACTTTTTACCACATGGAAAAGTTT
This sequence comes from Heterocephalus glaber, assembly GCF_000247695.1. The sequence goes on from NW_004624806.1 coordinate 4,504,878, forward strand.
CTCTCCAAACTTTGCTTCTCCAGCTCCTATGGTTTGCGTGTGGGATTTATTTGGTCTCAGCCTTGTTCTCACCTGCCCTGCCACCGTCATCCAGTTTGTCACCAAGTCCTGCAGCCACAACTCCTCTTTTGACATTCCTGTTACCTTCCTCTAAGGAGGTGTGAATTGCATTGCCCTCTTCCAGTCTGGATTCCTCAAGACCCAGGGCTCTGTCTTTCTGTCTCCCATCCACCCTCCACTCATAGCCATTCTCTAGAAGAGACCTGAGAAAATATGAACCTGACCCTGTAGTCTGTTCCCACCTACTGTGAGAATCTTTTCTGCATCTACTCTGTCCTCTCCTTATCAAGGAAAAGCCTTGCTCCATCTGGCCTCTCTTTCTGTCACTGCTGTTTTGCCTTTTCTAGAATTTAAGCATCACTTAATTAAAATAAAATTTCACGTTTCACAAACACTGAAAAAATGCTATAAAGAGTTCTTCTCTACTCTTTATCCAATATCCCTCAAAGTAAATATCTCACATAAGCATAGCACAATTGTTAAACCAGGAATTAACACTGATACAATTCTATTTTCATATCTTTTTCAAAACTTTCCAGTTTCCCCATTAATTTCCATTTTCTGGTCCTGGATAAAATCCAAGGCTTGACTTTGCATTTAGTCCTCACTAGTCCTTACTTCTCCTCAGTTTCCTCTGATCTGTGAGTGTCTCAGAATGTCTTTGACTCTTCACCTTGGAATTTGAAGAGTGCTGGTCACTTTTTCTGCAGAACGTCTCTCACTTTGTTTGTAGGGTGTTTTCTCCTGATGAATGTAATAAAGTGCTAGTCACTTCTTCTGCAGAATGTCCCTCACTCTGCATTTATGGGGTGTTTTCTTCTGACGAGATAAAGTTGTGCAGCACTGGGGAACAATAGGGTGATGTGTCCCCTCAGTGCAACCTCAGGCAGAGGTTACTATGTTGACAGTCTCAGCCCTGCTGATGTGAACTTTGATCACATGAGGAAGGTGGTGGCTGCTAGGTTTTTACACTACTATAAAGGTATCATTTCTCTTTATTGTTAGGTATCTTAATACTATACCAATATTCCTTTTCTTATTACGTTCTCACCCAGAAATTTTAGTATCCATGTGTCTACAACATGGTGTTTGCCCGATAGTGATTTTCTATTTGCCATATTCATTTTTCATTTATTAACTGGAATTCTGTTTTAGGGAGAGCTATTCATTATTACCAATTACTTGAATAACTTATTTAAATAACTGAATAATTTACTATGTATTTAAAGAACTAAAAATAATTAGACCACCTAAAATAAAAGACCCAGTCTAGAAATGGACAAATGAAATGAACAGACACTTCACAGAGGAAGAAGTACAAATGGCTCACAAATATATGAAGAAATGGTCAACATCTCTGACCATTACAGAAATTCAAATTAAAACAACACTAAGATTCTCTCTTACTTCAGAAGGAATGGCAATCATCAAGAAATAAAAAAAATAACAGATTATGACATGACTGTGGTGAAACAGGAACCCTCTTACACTGTGGGTGGGAATGTAAACTAGTACAACCATATGGAGATCAATATGGAGATTTCTCAAAGAAATAAAATTAGAAATTTTATATGACCCAGCAATTAACCTTCTAGATATATTCCCCAAATTGCTCAAGGTATCATACCACAGTGATACACGCATACTAATGCTTATAGCAGCACAATTCAAAATAGCTAAATCCTGGAATTACCTGTGTACCCATCAACAGATGACTGGATAAAGAAAAAATGGTGTTTATATATAATGGAATACTACTTGGCTATAAAGAATGACTAATTTGAGACATTTGCAGTAAAATAGATGGTCCTGTAAAACATAATGTTGAGTGAAAGAAACCAGATACACAAGCTTAAATACTGTTTAACATATCTCATTTGAGCAAGGTAAAGTACAAATAAAGAGAATATAATAGGAGGACACCCCCCCACCCTGGCAGGCCCACCAGCTGATGGCTGGGCCAAACAGAGCCCACGGGGCCAGGCAGGCTGACTGGGAACTGCTTGTTCCAGCTTGCTCCATTAGCTTACCACCAGCCACCAGGACAGGGTGAGGAGGACCTCCCCCAGGCAGGCCCACCAGCTGAAGGCTTGGCTGTGCAGTCGCCTCCAACAATACCCCACCCCCACCCCTCCTCTGGCCTTTTGGCTGTGCAGCTACTTGGTTACACACTGCAGAGGCACAGGGGGACAGAAACCATTGTCCTGAGCTCCAGAAGTAAATAACAGAGAGAGTGCCTGTCTCAGGCTCCACTGGAAAAGTGAAGGGAATCTCTGCAATAAAGGCACACCAGACCACCATGATTGGTAAGTTGGAGGGATCATCAGCTCCCATCAGAAACTGGACTTTCTTCAGGGGAAAAGCAGCTGAAACCTGAAGTAGAAACTTGCAGAGTGCAA
>NW_004624806.1:4516344-4575745 GCF_000247695.1 Heterocephalus glaber
AGAAGTTTCCAGACAAGCCATACAAAATGGTCACAAGCTTTTTTTGAAGGGGGGAATCTACACTTGACAGCAAAGTCACAATGTTATTAGTGAGGGCTGTGATGTTTGTTAATGTTCTCATTTTGGTTCAATCAGCTTGTCCATCTATATCGTCTAAATAAAGTTAGACTTGGCTAGAGGGCGTATTCTAGAGAATTGGTTAGCTGCTTTTTAACCAATGCAATTAGATTACCATAAAAGGGGGGAAAAGGAGTCCATAAAATTTTGAAACTGCTTTTCCCCTCAAAAAATAAAATAAAGAATACCCATACCCCTGCAGCTAACCCTGACAACTACCTTCATTTACAGTGCTTTATACTTAAACCATGTTGGGGGAAATGCATAAAAGCAGAGGGCCACTGCTTTTAAACATTTCACGACAAGCCCGATGATACTTTTAGCCTCTGCTCATCCTTTACAACAGTGAATCAGGACAAGACATAGATTTTCTAATGTGCATTTAATCACCAAAGGACTGAAAATGTCTGGGTTTTTATTCTGTAATGTTTCTAAAACCGTGTCCATTAAATGCAAACAAAAAGGGAAGAAGTCTTGGCAGAACAGGAGAAGTGACACAGACTTGATGATTGGATCGACTTAAATATTATTCATGGCTCATAGCCTAGTCCGTGCTCTAGCTGTTTCTATGGCTTGGGCCTCATTGGTCTTCCACTGCTCAGCTGCATTGTTTGCTTTTGCTAATGGGTCGTCTGGATTAGGAGCACTTAACAAAGCCTGGATTGAGAGCAGAACTGTGTGGATCTGCATGCAGGGGATCATCTATCTTTCAAAATATCTAAACATATTCTTCCCAACTTGTCTACATTAGGATGAAAAATTTTGGTCACGACACATACTTTAGGTGCTGCCATTGGGTATTCTTCTGGAAGAAATAGCTCAAGTTTAAAAGTCCCTCCCTCAAAGGGGGAATCCTGGGGGCCAGCAATGACCACATGAAAATAACGAGCGCTGCTCTCATCTGGTTCCGCTTTAATCCAGAAACTGGTTCTGCCAGCAAATGCTGAGTTTCCTTGATGATCCTGCAGGGCAGCTCGGCCATCTTGTCAGATCCCGTCTTCCGCCTCCGGTGGAGTCTTAGGTAGAACTCTTGAAGACACTGTCGAAGGAAATGATTTCATTCACAAAACCCCAGTTTCAAGTGAACTAGCACAAACAATCAACAAGTGGGATCTCTTCTTATTAAAAAGCACAGCAAGAGAAACTACCAACAGTGTGAAGAGACAATCCACAATGTGAAAGAGAATTTTTACTAGCTGTTCCTCAGACAAAGGTCTGCTATCTAGAATATACAAGGAATTAAAAAAAAATCAGACCTCCCAAATTTAAAGACCCAATCAAAATATGGGCATCTGAAAAGAACAGACATTTCTCAGATAAAAAAGTAGAAATAACAAAGAAACATATGAAAAAATGTTCAACATCACTGATCATTTGAGAAATGCAAATGAAAACAATGCTGAGATTCCATCTCACCCCAGAAAGAATGGCTGCTATCATGACATCAACCAATAACAAATTCTGATGGGGCTGTGGGGAAAGAGAAACCCTGTTCCACTGTAGGTGGGAGTGTAGACTGGTGGAACCATTGTGAAAATCAGTATGGAGATACCTCAAGGAACTAGGATTAGAGGTCCCATTTGACCTAGCTATTCCTCTGCTGGGTATCTTCCTCAAAGAATTAAAAGAATCATACCACAGTGATAAATGTGCATCCTTGTTCATAGCAGCACAGTTTGTAATAGCTAAAATTTGGAAACATCCCAGTTGCCCATCAACTGGAGACTGGATAAAGAAGAGGCGGTTTCTTTTATTAAATGGAGTACTACTCAGCCATAAAGAGTGAGAATCTAGAGTCACTAATAGTTAAATGGATGCACATTGAGGCGATACTCTTAAGTGAAATACATAGGACACACATGTGTAAATACTGAATAGTTCCTCTGGTATAAGAAACTGAAAGTGCAAATAATGATCAAAATGTATAATAGATAATGTGAAATAGGATGAAAAGGTGAAAGGGGGAAGGGGAATTTGGAGAGGTGTTGGAAAGGAAAGAAGGGAATGAAATTAACATGAAAAAACGAAAAAATTGAAACAAAGCTTTGTAAATAGGGTGGAGGGGTTGAAGGGAGGGCAGGGGAATGGAGAAAAATAAGAATCAAGATATATTATGTAAAGGTACAAATCTCCAATGATGAACGTCATCATATTATATACCAAAAAATGTACCAATAAAATTAATTAAAAAAAGATCATATGGGATCCTTGTTCAATGTTGACTGAAACATCATTGTGTGATATATGACTTTATAAGTATGCTTTAATGTAGGAAACATCTCTGGTACCCACTACTAAACTTAAGAAATAGAACATTACCAGTACCTCTTATACCACTGTGAGCCTCTTCTGAATTTTTAATGCTGTTTCCTGAATTCCATAAAGGGACCACTGCCATACTGGATTTTATGGTAATTTTTCTTTTTTTGAGTACAATCCTACAAGTGTGTGTGTATGTGTGTGATTTCCTTAGCAGCATATAGTTTAGTTTTGCCTACTTTTGGACCTTACATAAAGAAAATCACAAATCCACTTTTTTTTGACTAGTCTTTTTCATTCTTTTTTTTCTTTTTTTGTGGTACTGGGAATGGAGCCCAGGTCATTTGCACTGAGCTATATCCCCAGCCTCCCTTTCCCAAAAAAAATTTCTTTTGAGACAGGGTCTGGCTAAGTTGCTCAGGTTGGCTCAAATTTCTGATCCTCCTGCCTCAGTCCTCTAGACTGCTAGAATTACAGTCATGTGCCGTGATGCCCAGATCAACTTTGGTTTTGAGATTCATCTGTGCTGACATCTGTAGTTAGGATTCTGTTCACATCTGTGTTTGTGAGTGCCTTGTATGAATAAATTGGTGTTCATTTTTTTTTTCAGTATCTCTGTGTGGATGCTCAGATTGCTCCTCCTTTTTACATATTAGCAATGTTCTCGGTTCATCCTGTGTTTGTTCTCTTTTTTTTTTAATACCTGGGTGACATTCTTTAGGGGATGTGATGACAGGTAAATTGCTGAATCATAGAGTAGGTAGGTGATCAGATTTCCCAAGTAATGCTAAACTCTTTTCCTAACTGTTATAGCCATTCACACTATCATCAGCTGTATATGGGAGTTCTCATTGTTTAGCTTCTTGTTAACCATTATTAAATTTACTGTTTTTGCCATTCTTAAGAAAGTAATTTTAATATATATTGTCTTAATTACTGATATGGTTGAATCAAATCACTAGTTATAGTTATAGTCCACTTATTTTCTTTCTTCTTGTGAATTGTCTGCTAGTGCCTTTTATTCCATTTCTGTTGAATGATTATTCTTTTTGTTTTATAGAAGTTCTTTATATATTCTGAATACTGAGGCTTTTGTAGTTATATCAGAGGTGTATATCTTCTCCTAGTCTATAGATTTTTACTGTTCTTATTGATGAACAGAAATTTTAGTTTTAATAAAATCTAATGTATCTATATTTTCCTTTACAGCTTTATTTATGAATAAATAATTCCCTATTCCACTCATCACAATTTCTTCTTTATATTTTTTTCTGATACATTTAAGATTGTCTTTAAAGTATAGTTACTTTTTCCATATAGCACAATGGAAAATTGTCCTTCATATCCTGATAGATATGCAATAACAATGTCCATATATGTCTGAATCCGATCTCTTCAAGTGGTTTAGGTACCCTTAAACTAACGCCACACTATCTGTTTACAGTAAGTGAAAATATGACTGACATCTGGTTAAACCAATCTCTCTCCTAGTCTTCTGGATTTGATAAGAACCAAGTTATTCTGGGTATTAAAGTTTTTGCCACATACAGTTTATAAGCAATTACTTTGGTTCCATGAGAAACATCTGTTAGCCTCTTGGTTAGACCTGCATTAAATCTGCAACTCAATTTTGAAAGAAATGACATTTTACCCCACGGGCATCCCTTCCTTTGCAAGACTGTGGGGAATGGTAAAAGCGACTGTGCAAGCTGAAGCCATGGAAAGCAGTTTTAATAATTATGATGGTCCTGTGACCTTTAAAATTCCTTGCCAAAACATCAAAACTTCTTTTATTATCAGCTATAAATGTACAGGAAGTAAAAAATAGTAAAACTAATATTTGTTTAGTACCGTGTGACTTAAGAACATAAGACAGAATTACAGTTTTTTTTCTTTGCAGAAAGCTTAGTAAGAATAGTTTCAACAGCGTCGGCCTTATTCTCATCACAGAACTTCTCATATAGAACGAACAACTTGCCATGCCTGGGGGAACTGTTGTTCTCCTTTTCAAGTGTGAACTTCCAACATTTTATTCTTTGGGTTTTTATTTTTGGGAAATATCTTTGGAAGTTGTTTGGATGTGGAATATTTTCCCCCATAATTTCGTCTGGGACACCCTCATCTTTCTCACCACAAACTCTTTCTCCACTCGTCCTGATGAGTCTCCTGCACCCTGTTCCTCTGGCTCGCCTTGAACCTTTCCAAGGGTGATGCTGTGGACATTCTCAGTCTTCTATCTTCTAATTGTATCCAGTTGCATTCCTAGTGTTGCTGCTTTTTTTTTCTTGGCTGCATGTGCTGGACTAAATAATATCCATCTCCCATCAACATAGCCACATCACCAGAACCTGTGAATTTTATCTTTTTATTTTTTTAATTTTTAAATTTTTTTTTTATTTTTGTGAATTTTATCTTATACGGAAAAGACCCCTGCAGATGTGCTTAAATTAAGGACCTGGAAATAGGAATATTCTGGATTGTCCAACAATGGAGTGAAAAGATTCATTATAAGCAGGATGCAGGAGATCATGGAGATAAGGGGATGTGAAGACAAAAGCGGAGACTGAAGTGACACAGCCACAAACCAAGGAGTGCCTAGGCAGCCTCTAGAGGCTCGAAGAGGCAAAGAGTAGATTCTCTCCAGGAGCTTCCAGAAATAACCAGCCCTGACAGTCCCTTGACTTTAGCTCCATAAAATTCATCCCAGACTTCCGACTTCCAGAACTGTAGGAGAATAAGTTCCTTTTGCTTTAAGCCACTAAGTTTGATGTGATTTGTTACAGTAGCAATAGAAAATGAATACACTACACTTTCATCTTTGTTGACCAATTTCATCTTCCATTATCCACTTTTGTAAGAGGTTATGTGGGTTTATCACTGGGAGACAAAGAGACAACATGACTGTATTCTTGACTCTCACTGTGTGTGCTGAAGTACAGATACAAAATGACTCATCACTAGCAGACATAAGTGGTTACTGCCCATTTTGCACACATAGCTGTTGTTTACGTAGTATTCTGTGGACTGAAAATCTAGTCACAAAGTTTGTACTCTTCTCAGTTATTCCCAGAAAAAGTGCTGTGTGAGTTGAAATTTGAAATACGTTGGTAGAAATGGGTGTTATTAACTAAGCCATTGTAACTAAAATTTGTCCATCCCTGAGACAAATATGTAACACTTGAAACTTAAAGGAGAAGAGGTTTATTTTGTTCACAGTTTCCAGCATGTGCAGTCCAAAGTTGGCTGTCTCCAAGGAAGAAATGTATGGTGGAAAGGTATGGGGAAGGAGCGCTGCTTACCGTATGGTATTCAGAAAGGGGAGAGAGACAGAGAGGAGGAGGAGGAGAGGAAGAGGAAGGAGAAGGAGAAGGAGGGGAAGAGGAAGGAAAGAAGAAGGGGGGGATACACCTTCCCAGGGCATTACCCCCATTGACCCATCTCCAGCCAGGCTCCACCCCTTAGCAGCACATTTAACTACTGAACTTGTCAATGGATGAATCCATTGATGAGTACAGCACCCCATGATCTAATCACTTCCCATGAGACATTTTAGGTTCAAATCATAGCAACATGAGAAAGGAGGGCCTGTATTCAATTTTCCTACACGTGATATGGTATGTTTCTTTCTTTTTTTTTTCTTTTGGAACCAGGGATCGAACTTGGGTCCTTGCCCTTGTGCAGCAGGCGGTGAAACCACTGAGCTAAATCCCCGGCCCTATGGTATGTTTCTTTACATAGATAGTTGTTGACTTTATAACTTATACAGGTAATTATGTTCCTATTTATGTAGGCAATTGTAAGTCTTTCAATAAAGTTTTTCAATTTTCTCCATCAAATAACAAATAATTATTATTTGATCTATTTTTTGAATTCTCATTTTTTTGTGGATATGGTAATGATGTCTCTTTAAAGTACATACTTTGAATTTTGCTCCTAGATGAGAATTCATTTTACTTTTGTATATTGGTTTTTTTCATCCAAAAATTTTACTGAAACTTCTCTTGGATTCAAAAAGTGAATCTAGAGAATCCATATAGTCAGTAATATTATATAAGAACAATTTGTCTTTTCTCTTTTTTTCTTTTCTTACATTTCTAACTTATTTTAACTTACTTTATTGTGCAGGGCAAAGTCTCTAATGGTGTTAAACAGAAAAGATATGAGCAGGCATGTCTGCTTTATTCTTGATTTAAAGAAAATTCTCCAAATATTTTGTACTGTTTTAAGGAGGCTTATTTTTTTTATATATTGTTTTTAACAGGTTAAGGAAATTCCTTGTAATCCAAGTTCTATAAATAAATATATAGTTAATTTTTCTACACATTAGTTTACCATTGAGAATAATGTCACAGTGGTAATATCAAGCTGATGGCTACCATATACAACATCTATTTATTATATTAAAATTCTTAATTTTGCTGTTCAGACAGTTGATAACTTGAAGTTTTTGCCTGATGGATATGCAAGGAATATTAGAATTGCTTTTATGATGGGGAGTTTGTAAAACTCAACTTGCAGTGCTGTCAAATTTGTTTTATAAGTTTTTAAAAGAAATTTTACTTTTTGTCAAGGATTTAGCTCAGTGGTTCTGGCACCTGCCTCACAAGCACAAGGTCCCGAGTTGATCCCCAGTACAAAAAAAAAAAAGAAATTTTGCTTTTTAATGAATTCAGACTTATTTTTATCTACCCAGTGAATTGCAGTGTCTAGTAAAGATAAATTGTTTGGTTATATGATCTAACTTGTCTAATATTAATAAAATGATACCAACCCTGTCATTTTCTTAGTTTGTATGTCTATTTTTATAAGTAAATATATATTTATTAATAAACACATATATTTATGTATATATTTATGTACAAATAAATATATACATAAATATATTTTTGTGGTTCTGGGAATTGAACCCAGGGTCTTTACACAGAGCTATATGCCCAGCTTTTTATTTTGAAAGAAGGTCCTGCTAAGTCACTAAGTTAGCCAGGTTGAGCTCAAACTTATGATCCTCCTGCTTCAGCCTTTCAGAGTGCTGGGATTATAGGTATATCTCACCATGCCTGGCTCTTGAATATATTTTAAATACTCTTATTTTCTTGTAGCATTCTATATTAAATGAATCTTAGTAAACAGAAAGTAGTTGGAATAATTTAATCTAATGTCACATTAATTATCATTTCCTGAAGAGTTTAGTCCATTTATGTTGATTTGAGTTATGACATATTCAGATATATTTCTACCACAGTAGTTTAAATTTTTACACTTTTTCCTGTTTTTTTTAAAATTTAAATTTCTTTTTCTGTCTTTCTATTTTTCTCTCTAGTTTTATATTGTGTCACATCATACACACTCTAGTGTATACCCCTATTCTGTTTGGCATGTATATTTAATTAATAAAAGCCCACTTTTAATCAAAATCTTTTCTTTTATCCCCCCAAATAAAAGAGCCTAGAAATTAAGTTTTATGCTTTTATTCAATTCTGTATTACTATCTGCATAGTATCTTGTATATCTGAGTGCTTTTAAAGGATTTATTAATGTTTGCTGAAAAAATACATTAATATATTTAAAGTTCAGTATAGGCATGGCTCATACTTAATCATCATTTCTGAGAAGTTCCTGTGGAACTTGAGATATAATTACTATGCACTATTTGCTTGTTTCTATTGTATTAGAATGTCTTGCTGGAAAGGAAGTATTCTGACTGTGAAATTTAATTTTTACCCAGATATAAGAAAGGAATTGTTGATATTAGAGGTTGTCACAGTGGAGGCATTTAAGTGGCCAGCTGAGTATTTTCATTGCTTATGGGACTCAGTCTTATCTCCCAAACTTTAAAGTATTATTGTGAGAAATAATTTGTTATCTGTGCTTGTGAGTCTATGTAACTTTGGATAACCTTTTTTTTTTCATGTGGAATGGAAAGAACATTGAGCTGCTATTAAGCTCCTCTCCTTTCTCCTACTTCTCTGGGCTGGAAGTCTAGGAACAAGGCCATTCTCACACCAATCCCTCTTCCTGGTGGAGGTCCCACCCACCAGCTGGGTCTTCATGATTGGAAGGATGAATGGAGGCTTGGATATAATCTTGGGTTCAAATATATGCACGGGGCTCATTGTCCAAAAGCCTCAACATTAAGAACAATATCTCTCATTGCATACTTCAATATAATTTTGGTCCCAATACTTCAGGGATCAGGCATATCATGTTCTACGTCATCTAAGAAACTTCTTGTGGGTCTCGCAGGTCATGGTGATGCCTCCCTTCTTAGAATTCCCTTACTGTTAAGGCCATATATGATGGCAGTTTGTCAGAAACTTTCCTGGTTTTGAACTTGGATATGGTGTGTCTTACTTCCTGCCTGGCACCCTCCACAGTCCTCTTCTTTAGGGTGGTTTTTCACTTCTCTTAGGGCATCTCATCTCTGCCTCTTCTATTTTATTCAGGGATGATGGAGGATATAAAAAGAGAAGAACAAGGAGAAGTGATACTACTCATTGCCCAGTCCCCTCCCCAACCATTTCCAATCCCTAGCCCATGCCAGGGTAGAGATACTGAAAGTTTGAGTTTTCAGTCACCCATTATTTGATGTGAGTCTTGGGACTCTACTTCTTCACTACTGGAAGAGTGTGTTTTCTACATCTTGAACAGGTGTGAAATTCCTGCCTGGTGTTCTTGAGAGGGTTGATTGGCAGGGCTGCGTGGAAGGGATTGTGAGAGGCATCTGTCTTTTCTATTCCAATACACACTCATTCTTTCAAACTCTTCAGTTTGTCCTCATCCAAACAGGATTTTTCCCCCAGCCCTTTTTGATATCTTACTCATCTTTCATATAGCCATGTCAGACCCTCTGTACATTTATTTCAGTTAATTTTCAACTATTTTTTAAAGTATAGATGCCAATGTTAGGCATTGTACTGGTTACTAGGCTTGAAAGTTGAAAATCTTCACATCTCTTTCCAGCAAGAGAGTCAGCAAGAGTCACAGACATTTATGGAAAAATATGATAAAAGTAAAGGAGGTATGGACAGAGTGTAGAACCAAAAGATTCTTTTTAATGTAAATGTGATGCTTGATATCTCTTTTCCCTTTCAGTTCTTATATCAACCAAAATGTCCTGCACTTAGTATGTACTTCATAAATAAATATTTGGGATGGCTAAAATAACCGAACATATGTTGTAGAGATAGAACTTATAATAATCTATTAAAAAAGAGTTGTGGAATTTTACTAATTTAAAAGTCAATTATGAAATACTGATATGATAGCTTTTATTTTGCATCAAACTATAAAACAAGGATAATAAGGTTCTGATGCAATTCTACATGTGGCACTTCAGGGAAGCACCCAATATTTTCTTGTGAAGACACAAACAAGCCCCATGTTGATGAAAGTGGTCCTGTGTAAGTAATTGGAATCAAAGCTCATAGAGGCTGTATAGAAAGCATCATGAATGACTTTACATCCAGCAGCCAGAAGAGCTCCTTGCTGACCTCTGTGATTGCTATTTAGAGTGGCTCTAATTTACCTCTTAATTTATGACCCAATAGAAGGAAATAAAACAAAAGATTTATGAAGTTTGTAGATGGGGGACTTAATTAAGAGATATTACTAACCTGAATAAAACCAGTAAGTGCTCATTTAGCTTTAAAGATGTTGGAAACAATTGTAGAAATAAAAAACCCATCAAACAAAAATCAGATTATTGTTTATTAGAAAATCGAAGATGATTTAGAAGTGGAAATAGTAGGAAGAACAAAAGTGAAACAGCAGATAATTTTGTACTAGTCTAAAACACTGTAGCCAAGAGATGAATTTAAGGCATGAAATTTCCATAAAATGCTTTATATTAGGGGGTCTTATGCGAACTTTTGAAATAATCTCACGCATTTTATTTCAGTGCAAAATTTATTTTAACAGAAAATTAGTGATAAATGACTAGGCAGGATTGGTTTATCAAAGAACAGACAAGATTTAATTTTTTTGCTTTTCATTTGATTTTGACAAAATTTTAGACTTTTAGGAAAGCCACACAAATAATTCAAAGAATACCTGCATACCTTTCACCCAGATTTTTCATATGTTAATATTTTACCACATTGCTTTATATTGTCTCTCTGTATGTCTCCTTTTTTTCTTGAATCATCTGAGAATAAATTACAGACATTATTGTCTTTTACTTTTTTTTTTTTTTTTTGGTACCAGGGATCAGACTCGGGTCCTTGCGCTTGAGCAGCAGGCAGCGAAACCACTGAGGTAAATCCCTGGTCCTATTGTCTTTTACTTTTAAGCATATGAGAATTATACACTAAAAACAATGACATTCTGTTTTATAAGTACATTGTACAAATATAAAAATCATGAAATTTAACACTGGTATTATACTATTAGCTTATCTGCAAATTTTATTCAAATGTTATCAATTTTCCTACTAATGTCCTTTTTAAGCAAAACAAAAGAAAAAAAGTTGGAACCAGAAACCATATTTAGTTGTCATGGCTCTTAGCCTCTGTTAGTCTCAAAGGACTCATTAGTTTTTCCTTGTCTTTCATGACCTTGATTTTTTTTAATGAGTATAGGCCATTTGTTTGATAGAATGGGTCTTGATTTGGATTTGTTTGCTGTTTCTCATGATTAGATCCTGATTATTTATTTTTAATATTACAACATGATGTATTTTTATAGTATATCAGGTGGCACCTGATGTTGCTTGTTTTATTTGTGACCACCTGGCTCATGTGAGCTCTGAAAGTTTCTCCACTCTAAAGTTACTGTTTTTTTAAAAGCAAATTACTCGAAAGATACTGTCTTTTCTTAACCTTTTGTAATTGGCTTTTTATGGAAGACTCTTCAAGACCAAAATCCTGTTACTCATTAAACTTTCCCCCATGGGCCTTGGCATCCTTTGGTTGTTGCATCTTTTGAAACTGAGCCATTGTCATGGTGGCTGTGAATGGTGATAGCTGATTCAAGGTGGTGTTCACATACCCCTTCTTGCTTAGAATGTTTTGGTCAGTCTGGAGTGTGGTGTTTTCTTTCTCACTATGGTCGTTTGTTTTAGGAGAATTTTCATCAGAAGAGGTATCCTCACAGGCCCATAAATGCATCATTTTATTTTCCATTTTATAGCCATGATCCAAACTGTTCTCACATTCCTTTTTAAGTTCTTCTCAGAGGAACAATCCTTTCATCAAAGGCTACCGTCTCAGGCCTACTGCATTTAGAGGTCCTTTCTGGAGTATCTGACCTCTCGGGACTCCTTTCATTTTGCACAGACAAGGGATTTTCTCTCTCTAGTGATAATTTTGCATCCATCTTTTCCTTGTGGCTAGCTGCTGTCATTGTCTCCCATGAAGTTTTTCCTGGGCTCCCTTGTTTTATACACAGACACACACATACACACACACACACACACACACGAAATAGAGTAGTAGATGATGCTAGTGATTGTTTACTACTTACAATTAAGTGGAAGTTTGGGCATTGTCATCATTGTCATCTAGTAGGTGTGGATTTTTTGTAATACAAGTTTATTCAAGGGCCTGGGATTTAGCTCAGTGGTGCCATCACCTGCCTCCCAAGCGCAAGGTCCCGAGTTCATTCCCCGGTACCAAAAAAAAAAAAAAAAAAGTTTATTTAAAATCAGTGAAGCCTCAGTATTTCTAGAGTTTTGGAAAAAGGGGATTGAGAAGGTTAAAAGGAATGGGGGTATCTTAGCAAATGAATGGAGGTTTTATACTTTTCTCCCTCATATCTTTGGATTCAGTTCATCTGCATGATTTTGCTTCATTCTTCCTAATAAAAATCTAATGTTAAGTTTTTGAAGTACAGTGAGTGAAGCTGTGATCTTTGGAATCACAGTTTTGGGGCCAGAATCTGGTGCCATTGCTTATATGTTACTTGAAACTGTTACTGTGTGCAGACAAAACTCCAGGCTCACCAGGTGACGTTAAGATGAAGTGAGGTTCCCCCCATAAAACTGCTGTAGTCCTCAATTCTCATGATCACTTTCTATTGTTTAAAAAGTCATCAATGGTTAAGCTATGTCACCTAATAAGGTGGATTATGACTCTGTTTCTTTCCCAGTGTGACTTTGATATTTTTACAGTATCCCAAATGAAGACTCAAAATTAGTACTTACTAAACCTGCTTACTAAGCCATAGTTAGGTAGGATTATGAATAAGATGACAAACTCTTGTCCATATTTTCTTCATGTTCTCAAATACATTTTGTAGGATTTTTTTCCCTTTGTAATCTCACTCACCACAGTCTACCTTGGATGCATTTTTATTTATGTATTTTCATCCTTCACTGACTCGTGAGATTTTTCAGAAGAACTTCATTCATTTAGGAAAATCAGACCAGAAATCAGTATTTTTCAGAGAATTAAAGTGGTGACTGAATGATCAGGTCTTGGAAGGGAGCAAAATGACCTGAGCTCTTCACAAAATCACAGTGAAATATTTCATGTATGCCTGAGTCAGAGGCCTTCAACTCAGACCAGAAGCTTTTAGCTGCTATGTGTATAAATGGACAGAAGGAAGACAGGAGAGGAAGTGGGAGCCAGGTAGGTGGTCTAGGCCTGGGACGGTAACGGGGGAGCAAAGACAGTGTGCCCCTGGAGATGAGGAGATTAGGCAGACTTGGTTTCTTTGACAGACAGAACTGATCAATACTATGTAGGCTTATAATTTATTGCTCAGTTAAAAGTATGCTGATGGCTAGAGGTCTGAAAGTTGGTGAAACCCTATGTTTAAGAACGTGGAGACATATTGGGATGCCCTGAAGGAAACATATTGACATGCATGCCATGAAGGAAAAAAAACCCTTTGTGAGTTGACCAGATTTACAGTTTGTTGGTGTGATTAAACACATGAAATCCAAGAAAAAATTTCTTCTTCCCTGTCCCCTAACCTAGTGTCCTCCTTTTTCTTCTACTTCTTGGGGTGGTCAGGGGGTAGCCCATAGGCAAGAAAAACTCAACATCTATGCTGTAGGAAAACACAGTGACTTAAATGATGAGTGAATGCATTATCTACTCACTAGTTAAATGTTTTCCTGAGGATAAGTGCAGGCTGACCAAAAGGTTAGTAGTGGTGTTGATGCAAATAGCCAAGTTGATTCCAAAATGTTTGTAATCTGGTCATCAATGGTAAAATTAGTAGAGTTCTGACAGAGATATGACTCTAATTAGCTCATAATTTCTAAAAACAGTTGTATGTGCATTACCCACATGACAAACAAAGGCCAAACTTATTTTCTATGAACAAGAATTTTCTGGAGAAATTCTTGTCCAGTCTACTGGAAATGCAGATTTTCTTTCAAGAGCTGATCACATGGATGCTTTGCAGGTTTGTCACATTGTGTTCCTGCTCTGCTCCTTGGGTTCACATGAGCAAGAGAACTTCTACCTCCCCCCACCCCAGCATCTCTAATGAAATACATTGATTTCTTTATTCTCCTTTGTATTATTTTGTTTAAATAGTTTCCATGTTTTGGATCTAGATAAGAAAGAAAATATCCTTTCAACTGTGCCCAAAGTCTATGAAGAACAACTTTTACAAAGGTCCACAAGCAGTGATTTCAGAGCCCTCGGCAGCAGGAGCCACCAGCACTCTGCACAAGAAAAACACATTTTGGGCCCGACACTGAGTCTTTCTAGGTATTAGGTTTGACTCAGGAAGAATATTGCTATACAAAAGCTTTCAACTTCCAGGGCTGAAGAGATGTTTAGGAAATCAAGCTTCTTGGGAAACAAAATGCATGAGGCTTAATGGGTATTAATTAGATGGTATCTCAAGAGATACTTGTCCAAAATCTTAGCAAAAATTTACGGAAGAAACTCTGTTCATTTTCTTTGAAACACACACTGGAGGATGCTCTGCAGGTCAATGTGCTCCTGCCTGGCCTCCCAGCAATCTCGATCTAACTGTCGCCCTAGGTTCAATCCCTCTGTGGTGAAACCCCAGGGAGAATCCCCTAGGCCCTGCTCCTCCCTACTTTATATGGCTGAGGAAATCACAGCAGGGCAACTGAGAACTGTTTCTGCCTCCAACTAGTGCTCTTGCATCTCACTTGTACTGTTGCGACCAGGGACACCTTAAGCCTCCAGGGCAGGGCTGCTCTTTGATTTGGCAATGGTCCCTTTACTACCATTGCTTTTCTGAGGAGCCTCCAAGCAGCCACAGAGAGACAAGCGCAGGTTCAGGCAGAGCAAGTTCATTGCTGGCATGTGCTAGTGAGCAGCTCCTGCCGCACAATCAGCAGAGACAGGAAGGGACCATGTCCCCATCAGCACAAATGCACAGGCAGAGCCCTCATCCAGTGCCTGAGGCTGTCAGCTGTCACTCCAGTGGGCACCCCTGAAACAGCCCTTACACAGATGGCTGCCCTGAGTCTCCCAGCTTGGCCTACACCTGCTCCCGAGGGAAGCTGCTTGCAAAGATCCCAGGGTACCCTACGTTTCATCTTTTCATCCCCTTCTCTGCATCTCTCTGTAGGTTGCAAGGGTGCTCTAACGACCAGTCAGGGTTTGGAAAAGCGTTTGGTGACTGCCCACCAAAGCCTTGCTGTTGCCCCTGGGGAATGAATAGGGCATCTAGAGAGTTTTTCTTTTGAAATTAGATTGTTTCACAGATCAATAGCTGCTTCTTCATTTAATCTTCTTGGTGATAGCAAGCTAGGGGAAAAAGGAGAAAAGCTTTATGAGACCTGCCCTATTTCTCCCTCCTTCAGATTGCTCCCCAAACACGCTGGAATTGGGTGGAGCTCCTCATTCTGGTTTACCTCACTTCTTTCTGCCGTGTCAGGCCCAGGACACAGAGGACAGAGGGTTGACCATGGCAGGCTGGGCCTATGATCCTGTCTTGTGTCCTGCATCCTGTGTCCTGTGTCCTGACTGTCTGGGTCTAAGTGCTCATTGCAGAAAGTGAAGCCACCAATCTCCTATCAATGCCATTTAGCTGGGGCTGGCTGCATCCTGTTCTGCTGCTGGTGTGCATCCTGGCTCATATTATCAGCCTTGGGCAGCCTGGGGGATGGCACCTGGGCCACAGTGGACACTGGCAGCCCAAGAGCCAGGGTGAGCACCCCGCTGAGTGCTTGCAAACTTCTCAATGTACCTGCACACGGACAGATGGGTGGGTGGGGCAGTGGGTTCCGCCTGTAAGTAGAGGACCCTTCCTAGTTTCCTGGGCAGCTGTGCGGGGCATCTGAATATTTATTCCAGACTTCGCAGTAAGGCCAACCTAGCAACTGGAAGAACATCAAGCTCTTTCTGTTTATATTTCAAGATTTGCTCCTAGAGGCATTCTGTAGTTTAACGGGCTAGGCTACCTGAGGAGAAAGTTAAATGTGTTCATACAGTACTTCCACGGTACAAATACGTGGGTACACTTGGCTTGGTTTTGAGCATGCATTATTATTTTTTTTAAATCAGTCAAATCAATCTCCTTGTCTTTGCACTTTTTCCTCGACAGGAATCTTGCCACAACAAATCCAAAATGCCATCAAAAGGAACCTCTCCTGGCTTTGCCTGGCAAGGACACAGCATTGAAGATCAGCTAAGTGCTTCTGGAGCTGCTGGAATGGACTCAGTGGGGAAATAAAAAATGGGAGAAGCCTTTTCCCAAGGGAATTCCACATGACCGACTCACAGGGCTGCGCTCCAGCAAAGCCAGTCACAGCCACTCTGAGACCAAAGGGTCCCACAGTGCTGTGATGACACCAGCGTGACAGGATGTTTGAGGACCTGTAGTATCATATCCAATACTCCATTAAGCAACAGGCTCTGGGTCACAGTGGTCCTCAGAGAGTCACACAGCCTGGTCCCTGAAGAAGACAACTGAGCCAGGATCTCGTTGACCTGGTCTGTGTAAGACAAGGAACTCAGCAGTGCTCAGCTATATACTTGTGCTTCTCAGGATAAGAGGAAGGGGAGAAGGGAGGGAGGGAAGGAAGAAAAAGAAAACATTTTCCTCTATCAGTAGATTTTCTTCACCTTTCTTATGCTGTTAATTCATTATGACTAGGCAACTCCTGTGTGTCTAAAGAACAAAAAAACATGTGTTTCCGGGGCCCAGGGGCCAATGCCACCAAAAGATTTCCCCTGCAGGTTTTTCTCTAATAGTGGGGATATGAGGAGGCTCCAAGGGAGCAATGGTGGACCACCTTCTACCCACTGCCAAGCCAGGCTCTGTTGCTGCTGGGTGTTGGCTCTGGATGGATGAATCCTCCATGTCCACTATGCCTATGTTGACTGCCTGTCCAGATGCTGGGCTGAGCCAGGGTGTGCTTCTGCCAGGTTGCCACCAGCTACTGCCTTAAAGCAAGTTTGTTCTCTCCCCAGGCAGGGGTTGTGTCTTACTCATCTTCCTGCTCCTTGTCTCGTGCACACATCATGCCCAACATGTAGCAAACCCTCAATGAATGGTTTTAGAACCAACATTTTGGAAAGTACAATTGAGAGCAGTCATGCTAGAACAGTTAAACACCTCGCAAGTATCCAGACACACTGCAGACCAAATGTTGTCCCTGTTCCATAACTCTGATTCGTCTTCATAGCCTGATACCCTTGTGGTCATCTGCTTTTCTAAATTTTTCACTTATCTTTGAACTTCGACTTTGAAAAAGAGTTAGTTACTAACATATCAGTTTGCCTGTTTGTTTGAGGACTGAATATGAGTGAGGGGATTCTCTTAGTGACACAGAGAAGCAGAAATACTGTCCCCTGTGGAGATACCAGGATCTTGCAGGATGCCAGTATCTCTGTCTCTGTCTCTGTCTCTGACTCTGTCTCTCTCTCTCTCTCGTTGGTTTCTTCATTCTGACACTGTCCTTTGTTCTCACCCTTTAGGAAAACATTAAAAAACTTGGTAGGCTAAGACAGCAGAATCACAAGTTTGAGGCCAGCCTTGGTAACTTAGTGAAAGACCCTGTCTCAAAATAATGTTCAAAAAGGGCTGGGGATGCAGCTCAATGTTAGAGAACTTGCCTAGCATGTGTGAGACTCTAAATTCAATCCCCACTATAGCAACAACAATGACAACAACAAAAATCTTGGATTTCATAATCACTTTCAAGATCATTTGCCCAAATCTAAGAGGGCAGAGGCACCTGAAGACAGAGATATTCAGTCTCTGTCACCACAGGTGTGTGCTGCTGTTCGTGTGGATGTACCCCTTAGTGAGGCAACCTGGCTAGATTTTGTGCCCAACCGAAACTTTAAAATAGCAAGTACTATAAAATTCTGGTATAGAGGTGAAAAATAAATAACTTGAAGGAAGATCTGATAGAGTATGATATTCTGTCACTCAGGAGAAACTGCGGTCTGTTTGACACTTTCCACCTTTATCAAGACTCACTGGGTCACTTGCGTTTGGCTGGACAATGTCTAAATCTGGAGCCCTGTATATTTACATGTGTGTGCAGGAGGGTCATGGTGTGTGTGAAGATGGAGGCAAGGTGTGTACTAACACGCTGCAGGGCCGGTTGCCTTGGATCTTTCGTAATAAGCAGACATTCCCTTTGAGTTTTTCCAATAATGTTGCTCTCCCAGGAAAGAAGAACAAGGGGCCTCAGGACCATGAGGGTTAATCTGATCACTCCTTTGAAAGAAAGTTTTATGAAATTTTTTATTTTCTTCTTCTTTAAGCCTTGTACCTTCTATCTTATGAGATATGCTCTGCCTGAGGGTGCTTGGTGAGCTGATGAAGGGCAGGGATGCACGTCATGGCCATGGCATGGCCTCTGGCATTTCTTTTATGACAATATCCTTCCAGCAATCTGAACTGGCATGGTGCAAAAGCATGGTTTCGAATTCTGCCCTTGAAACATGGATTAAGCAATGTTGCTAATATGTATTTGTCCCTGCGCTGTCAAACATTTCACTGATTCTAGAATCTGCAGACAGCTTAATAGCCAGGTCCTCTGTCAATGTTACTGCAGCTATGTCTCCCTTGCTTTAAGATGCCGTTCAGATTTATTGGAGCAATAGGGGTAGAATGATACCTAGTTAAGAACAGCACCTGGTTATGTATATATCATCACCACTCACTGACATCCACAGTGACCATAGGAAATGGACAGAATTGTACTCCAACAGCCCCAGCCTTGGTGTGGGAGGTGGCAGCAACTGGGATCTGCTCAGTCTCCCCAGCATATTGAATGCACAGAGCTGAAGGGACATGGGGACCCTGATAGCTTTAAGGACTGGGCCTCAGCTGACATCTGACCATGAGATCATTTCTGAAACTGATCTCTCTCTCACCTTTTCTTCCTCTCTCTCTTTCAATACATATATAATAATATATTTTCTAATAATTTTTCTAGTGCAACACTCCTAGACTACTGTTGGATACTTTTTGTATGTTTTTCTAAGATTTTTCTGTCATTTTCATTCTCTCTAACTTTTGAAATTAGAACATAATAAATAGATAATTAAACACGATTTTGTCAATTTATGGCATTGCACTTCAAGAGAATATTTCCAAACCTTTTAATCCAACTATGCCAGAAACTACATTTTGATGAAATGTTTTAAGATTAAGAGATTAGTGTCTGACTCCATATTCCTGCTGTCAGTGGCTGTGTGGCTTTCCTAGACAATGTGAGGGAACTATGTGCTGGGCCTTCTCCTCACTGTTGCCATAACACTATTGTTGTAACTATTAATTGAATGAAAAAAGGCTGAATGCATACATACTTATGTCAATCCTCAATTCACATATGCATTTGCTAAATATACAAATATAGGTAATTCCAAATATATACATTTTACTTACGTGCTTATAAATATATAGGTGCTGTATATCACATGCATTACATTTTTCATAAATAAGAGCCCTTTTAAAAATAGTAAAAGGCAAACATATTTCTCTACTGAGCAAACATTTCCTCTTTCCTAATAGAAACTGTTTAGGTTCAGTTATCCAAACTGAATCTAAAATTCTCCTCCAGCCCTAGGGCTTACACTTTAATTAATCTGAACCAATTATGAGAATTCCACCTGCCTTGTCATGAGAGATGGAAGGACACAGTTCTGTCCTGTGAGCCATGCAGAGACCCTCAAGGCTAGGCTTCTGCAATAGTCATTTTAACATTCATGTAAAAGCAAACACAAGAAAAGGTAACAAGGTAGCACATGACAAAAATTGATTGGTGTGTGGAACAACTATGACTCTAACCCATCGCTGGTGGGTGAGTGAATGACATTTCTAATCTGGATCTGTGTGACTGACATTTGCTCATGAAGTTACCAAATGATCCAGCAATTCTATTAGTAGTAATTTACATAGGGAAATGAAAATGTGTGTCCACACAAAGACTTGTGCACCTGCACGTGAATGTTTATAGGCTCTTTCAGCATAGTGACCCCAAGCTGGAAACAGTCCATGGGTCCTCATCAGGTGAACTGATGCAAAACACTATTAAGCAACAAAAGGCAACAGACATCCATTGATGCAGCCACAAGGTTGCATCTCCAACATGTTACTCTGAGCAAACAGGCCAGGCCAGGTGGTATATACTGCATGAGTCCATTTACAGGGAACTCTGTAAGTAATCCCTGGCTTTCTATCATCAGTGTTGGAAAGGGGTGGGCTCCAAAAGGCTTTAAAGGGTTTTTATAGTGATGGAAATATTCTCATTGTGGAGGTGGTTATAAGAGTATAACTACTATTGTCCAAACTCACCAAACTGTACACATAAAATGAATCTTATGTTGTGCTCAATTACTCCTCAGTAGAGTGACTTTAGAAAAGAAATCAGAGAAACCATGCCTTGTACTGTTTGAGGACACTGTGAGTACAACATGGTATGCAGAGTATCTGTAGCTCGCTGACATGAGTGTAGCTGGCTGAGGACACATTTTATGAAGTGTAGAGAAGCTGATCTTAGGGCCCTCTTTAAGTCATGAACTTCCCAGTGCTGCAGCTAGTGACTGGTTCTTTGCAGATAGCAGTTTTTCTTATTATTTTATACAGTATTCTTGAAGTTTTAAAATTTTTCATTTTTATTTTTTATGACCCAAATCCCCTTGCAGACCACATCTACATTAATGAACTTATTCCATGCAATGGCCCTCAGAAGAGGAGTGGGCAGTAATCATAGTTTTGCTTTCATGGCACATCTTTGGAGAAAAGAGAAGGAGGGACTTGGGCTGTGCCATGGTGCTGGGCTGTGGAGTGCTGGGATCTAGCTCTGTGACCAACAAAGTTACTCTCCTTCCAGGCACACTGCACAGTTCTCTCAGTTCCCAAAGACGGTCTATCGACTTCTCGCTTCTTTTCTCCACATTTATATTTCTTGTTAGTGAATTATTGCTGTCTCATGACCACAGGGTTGGAAAGATGTTGAAAACTCCTCGTTCCCACTCCCATCACGAAATGAGCATTTGGAGCACCCAGGTAACAGCTGAGGCCTGGCTCACACGTCTGTGCTGCATTTCTTCTTGGGAGAGAGACGGGGCTAACTCCATCCTCAACGCTATCAACCACGTGGCTGCTAAACGAGGATAGGCCCAAAACACCAAGTGCTGAAAGGGTATCCTTAGCCCACTGCGTGATGGGGTCTCTTCACTTCAGACAACCAAGTGAGCATTTAACAAATTTTAATTTAATAGTTAAATTCAATGAAAATTTAATTTTGAATTTCTTGCCCCCAAATCTATGCTATTTTGAATCTTCATTTATCTGTTCATCCACCTATTAATTTAAATATGAATTAATGCTCATTCAAGGGCATTTTAATTTATGTGCTATTTCAAAAAGCCCCTAACCTGGAAAGATATACTCAGAGGATATATTGAAAATACACATGTGTAACCCTCCAGTATATCATTTAAGTTTGAAGTACCAGTTTTGTGAGGCCTTGTCAGAATATATCTTCCTATTTTAAGCAATTGTATCTGAACATTTTCCCCTGGAATCTGTTTCTTTGTACCTTTTAACACATTTCTAAGTAGATACTGAAGGAAGCAGGCTCATTCTATGACCCTGCTCATGTTAATGGTCACAGTTCTTGAGAAATTCTGGGTTGTGCTACAGACCAAATGGACATGAAGTCAGTGAACTTTAGAACTTATCACATGTGATTTCAAATGTTTTTCTTTACTTTTGTGTCTTCCCACCAAAGGTAATTCACTGACTCTTTCAATGTTTCATGCCAAATGTGTGTTGAGTGCTTATCATAAACAGGTTTGGTGTGTGTCACTGTCTCCCTGATCATACTGAATCAGATGTATTGATAATGTCCCTATAACCACTCATCCAAAATATTCACAAAGATCTTGGGGCACTAAAATTCAGTCTGTGCAAAGACCAGCTCCTCATTTCCTCTGCTCATGATGCCCTCAAGACTTCCACATTTCTGCTGGATATGGCCTTCTTCTCTCCACTGTCCATGTTTGACACCTTGAATTTGTCTCCCTCTCCCTCTTTCTTTCAATAGATACATGCCTTCATTCCATACTAACTCTTCCTTACCAGTATCTCTAACACTAAATTGATTGGAACTACTGCTGGTCAGTACAGATTTCTAGGTGTTCTGCATACTGTGACCATATTAATACTCATTTAATGCTTCTGTCACTTTATCCCCCTAATAAAATTTCTGAAAACTCTTGTTTCTCTTGCTTATGAAGTAATATTCAGTTTTCTGCTTGGAATGCGTGGCTCACATTTACACCAATGTATACTTAAGTGGGTTGACACTGTGCTTTAAGAATTTTTAAGCCCTGATATCTAATATTAAGAAAATTTGTCACTTTAAATGTTACAGATAAAACTGGATGTGGTGGCTCACACCTGTAATCCCAGCACTTGGGAGGCTGAGGCAGGAGGACTGCTCTACGTAGTGAGTTCAAGACCAGAGTGAAATATAGTGAGACCCTGTCTCAAAAACCCACTAAATAAATAAATAAATAAATAAATAAATAAATGTATGTTACAGATATTCTATCTGTTTGCTATGGTAAAACTATTTTAGTGAGAATTTTGGCTACACAAACTGTCTGCTTTTTAAATAAAGATGTTTTAAAAATTGGGCAATGACAGTATTTGATGTATGTACTACCTTGCCTTCATCAGGGATGGAACTGCATTTTTGATAGATGATAGCATCAGATCTGTACCAGTTCTCCTAAAGAACTGAAGTGATTTACAGAAGAATCCCAGTGGTGTAGAGGGATGGTCAGCATAGCCAGTGAGCACAGTTCATGGACATGGAGGTTTTCTGTGGATTTCCAGAGTGGCTGCAGGAGAGGATGAGAAAGGCCAAGGTTGATACACTGGTAGGTGAAGTGGCTAAAGTTATTGCCATTTAGACAAATAAAGGAAAATGTAGCTGCTGAAGGGTGCAGGAATCTGGGATGCATGGATTAGGTGACCTTGCTAAATTTTGCTCTTTCGTACCCTTGGCTATAGCTAGGTGAAGCATGTTCTCATTTGTAAGTGTGCCTAACATGTATTAGATTTTCTGACCTAGGTGACTTTTTCTCTTTTCCACATACCTGCCATATACTTAAGGGCTAACCTAAGTCCTAGTTCCTCCCTGAAGAAGTCTCTTAGGCTCCTCACACCTGTGCTGTTGATTAATTTCACTCAGACAAAGCAGCAGAATCCATACTTGCTGGAGCGTGAGACTTGCCATGTGGGCTCCTGTTTCAACTTAAATGCTTTCCACTGCGGGTGGGGTGGGAGCTTTTGAATTACTAATTGAGTACAGATGTTTCTAGACTTACAGTGAGGTTATGCTCTGATGAGCTCATCATGCACTCAATCCATCCATGAGGGTGGGGTCCTCGTGACCTAAATGCCACCTATTAGGCCCCACCTCGTCACACTGCTGCATTGGGGATTAAGTTTTCAACAGGGAGCAAATTTCTGTTATTTAAGCCAGTAAGTTTGTGATAATTTGTTACACCAGCCACAGGAAACTGATACAGCATTGATAAATGACAAATAATTTGGTAATAATGAGATTTGGATAAACACTTGCATACATTTCTCAAATCTGTCTCCGATTTATGGATGGGTTCACTACTGCTCAAAGAGGACAGTTATTTCCAGGAGATCACATGTTTGGGTGGTGAAAGAGCCCATGTTTATGGGGCTTCTCAGCCCACACACTTCATACTACATGGCTGGACAGGAAATACTTACATAGGACACTTGTTTGTTGTGACACATTCTGAAAATCAACCCATTGCTACCATCCCAGAATCGAAGTACATAAAACATCAGATGCTGACTCCCCTAAGAAGAGTTTCCACAGTCAGGTCAAGGAGCAGAGGATAGGTCTTTCCTACCCTCCAGGGTGCCAAGTGAGATGCCAGGGGCAAGTGAGCAAGCTTCTGAGTCAGAGCAAATGAGGTTCTTAGTCAAAGATAGCAAAGGAGAAATTCATTAAATACGGAATCTCATAATGACATAAAAGTGACTTATAGGTGATATATAGACAAGTAGATATTGGTACAATAATAGGAAGAGAAAACTATAGCATCATGAAGTAATGAACTTAGGGAGATTAACGAGCAGTGTTTTGTTTAGCTCTGGTTGCTATAAGAAAAATACCATAGACTGAGTGGTTAAGCACAAAAGCTTGTTTTCTCACAGTTGAGGAGCCTGAAAGTCCAAGATCATGGTACTAGTATGGCCAGGTTCTGGTGGGTCCATCTTCTGGGCTTGCCAATGGCCATCTTCTTGCTGTGTCTTCACCGGGCCATTCCTCAGTGAACATGTAGAGAGTGAAGAAAGTCCTCTCTCTTTGTCTTCTTGTGAGGATTCTGCATTTAGGACCCAATCTAACACTACCTCTCTGAGATCCTACCTCCAAATACCAATACACTGAGAGTTAGGTTTTAAATTTTAAATTTAAGCTTTGCAGCTAAAAAAATTTAAACTGAAGCTTAAAGACTTAAGCTTTTAAATTCTGTGGGATACAATGTTCAATCTATATTAAGCGACAGTATTGGGATGGATTTGAAGAAAGTGAAAACTATTGAGCATTACCTGTTGCCAATATCAGTTATCACCACGGACTTAGTCAATTAAAAATTCTAAGCAAGCACTGATTGTCTTTCAAAGCTTTATATGTCAGCAGTCTAGGTGGTCCTCCTGTGGGCTAAGCTCAGATATTTCATGGCTGCCATTTTGTCATAATCTGCCCTGGAGTAGAAGGTAGAGCAGGCCTTGTACCCTGTTTGGAAGCTGGTCCAGACTATTGGCTGGGGTACCTCCATTCTCCTTCATGTGGGATGATATCTTACTCTTTAGTAGCCAAACCATTTTTGTGTAGTCTCGCAGTGTTTTCAGTGGTGAAAGTGGAATCCTCTCTGAATTTCTCTCTGAAAATATCACTTAACCCATTGTATTCACCACTCTGACTCTGTGAGCCAGTCTATATTCGGAGGGAAAAGAGGTGAATCCCACATCTTAATGAGAACAGTGGCAGGTTTATACAAGCAAGGACGCAAACAGATGCAAGTAAGTATGTTTTACCAGTGACCATAAGCAAACCAGCGTGTTACCGTCAGTATGAAGCCATGGCTACTCTTCAGGACAATAAAAATGAGAATTGAGTAAGATTGTACAAAAGAAATGGAAAGTGAAAAAGGAATGAGCTTAAGAATCAGGATAGGAATCAGAATCTGTACTACAGAGTAAGGCCTGTGAAGGTAAGAGAAGATGCTCATGAATTTTGTAAAAGATAGTTTAAAACATGAAGGTGGTGAGTAAGGACATACATAGTAGGATCTAAAGTAAATGTTGCTTGCTTATTTTCAAGTTAAGATTTTATAAAATTTAATTTAATTTTAGACAGGTAAGAAAGAATCAATGGAAAAGAAAGACAGAAGGAATTAAAGATGAAACAGAGTTCCAGAAGAGGTAATGAATAAATTTAAAGCCAGGGGATGATTTCAGCTTTGGAAATTAATTTTTTCCCCTTTCAGTAAAGAAGAAAGCAGGATCTGGGTTCAGCCTGGACAGAAAAGCTTAACTTGGGATCATCCTCTCTCCCCTCAAAGCAGTTTTATAAACTGGGTTAATTATGTTAATCAACAGTTTGATAGAAATGCTGAGCACTGATGTGCATAAGATTTGAGGGGCTACACTTTCAAGAGAGAGATTTACAGAGTTATTTCTGTATGCACCCCAGAAAAACACAGAAGAAACAGAATTCAAGGAGGTAGGGACAATTTTACTGCATGAGGAAGCAGAGGTCAGATCCAATGCTCCTAAAGAATTTGGCATTTGGGGTAAATATACCACGGAAAAGGAAATAAACGAGAAAAAAACCAAACATTTGTAGGCCATTCCTCTCACATGACTGGTCAATATATAGGCTGTGCACACACAAGACAACTCTTTAAGATACTGAGCAGAAAGTATGAGCAGTAGGCTAAAGAGATGACAAAGATTTCAACCTCTGCATGGTCTGGGGTAAAAGTGGTCAGAACTCCCCACAGGCTAGTGGTCAGAGCCCATACTAGAAGAAGAAGGGTTGCATCCTAGGAAAACAAAATACTATTTCTTAAAAGTAAGTGTCATGGATTAGGAGACAAAAAATAATCAGATCGATAACCGAGACTTGAAAAACACAATCTCTAAAGTTCAGGAATCATTGGATGGGCTTCAAAGAATTTTCATCTTTACAGAAAACAGATTTAAAGAGATATAAGAGAAAAATGGAAAATATCATACTTGGGGAACAAAGAGGAAAAAAGAGGCAGAGATATAAGAAATAGTCAAAAGGTCTAACATTTGTGTAATTGGATTTTCAGGAGGCACTGTGAGATATAATGAACAGAAACAATACTTGAAAAAGGAGTGCTGAGAATTTAAAAAAATTGATGAGCAACACCAATTTACAGATTTAAGAAACTCAACCAAACTGAGTTATGATAAATATAAAGAAAACATGCTAGGCACTTCAGTCTCAGTTTGCTAAGAAGCAAAGAAAGAAAGAGAATAAAAAGAAGTCAGATTTAAAAGACATAAGGCTAAACGGTAAGACCTAAAGCTGATTTTTGACAGGAGCTATGAAAGCTGGAAGACAGTAAGATGACCTGTGTTGTGTGTTTGAAGAATGAAAGGGGGATATGCCAGACAAAATTTTATAGTCAATCCTCAAAAAATTAAACAGAATAAATAATTTGATTTTTAAAAATGTACAGAATGTATCACCACCATAAGGAATAATAAAAGTAGTTACAGTAGTACTTGAAGCTAAAAGAACTTTAAACAGAAGGAATAAATTCAACAGAAAAAAAAAACCACATTGACTTTCTAAAACAACACCAAAAATACTCCCTCATAGTATTTATTTTACACGCTCACATATGGAGTTTATAAATTGTATGTATACATACATAAATATATAATACTTATACTATATTTTAAAATACTGACAATGAGAGGAGTAAAGGTACAGATTAATAGTAAGACATTTATAATATTCGAGCAGCGTGAACTCCATTGGCTCACAGTGGACTGTTAATAAGTTAAGGGTGTTAATTATAATCTGTAGGATAACTACTGAAATAATTATTGTAAGTACACAATGAAAAAGCAAATAGAGGATTTGAGTTTTAATGATTTACTGTATGAAGGTCATATCTCAACAAGAGAGGTGAAAAAAAGGGAGAGGAGGAAAAGAAGTAGCAAAATAGAGTGAGGATGTGGAGATACATCAGCAAAAAGGGATAGTTATTAAAGTTCTGTTGGTGAGTTTGGATTGTTTCTGTGAAACAGGTGAAAAATTTTCAAATTTAGCAAATAGGAGCCAAAATGTGAACATGAATGGAATGTAAAATAATTGAGATGATGTTATCCATTAGGATAAATAAGAAGATGATAGTTGGAACTAGAAAGTATGATTACCTTGTGAAGCCACTGTCTTTGGTTGGGGCCTTTCCAGTAGAAATGCTGGATAAGAAGGGCAAATAAAGGGAGCAGAAGAGTTTTTCTCATGTTGTGGACCGATCTAACCATCTGGCAGATGGGATAAGAAAGAAATCTCCAGGAAGTTACTTGGGACATTCTTGAAGTGATCACTTTTCTCCTCCGGCTGGAAGGGGAATTGAGGCTAAGAGGAGATACTACTAGAGTATTAAATAATAATTAACTATTTGTCAGGGTTCCCTTGGGATTATTCATGCAGCAATATTTTTCACAAAGCTACAATCAAGTTTTATATTTCAAGGACAGGTCTAAGCATATGTATATTATTTTAAGACTCATGGAATTTGTGACTTTGTGTTGGAGAATCTGTTCTCCAAAGTAGCAGGTGCATACTGCAAAGGTTGCATGATGTGAACTTTTTGTTCATTAAATTATACTTTCATTTGACTGCCATATACTTATGGAAAGTTTGTCATGGTCACTGTGTGGAGTGCAGAAACTACTCAATGCACATTTTATTGAACACATTTATCGAACATCTACCATGTTTCAGGCACTGTTTGTTCACTTAGACTATATCAGCAAGAACAAAACAGTCTGAAAAATAAATTTAAGAGATTTTAATTCTAGAAAGAAGAGATGGACAATTAATGGTAATTATATAAACAAGTATAGTGTATGGTAAGAAGAAGTGATAAACATATGGAAGAATTAGGAAGATGAGGAATAGGGGGTAATGAGTGCTGGTTTGTACTTTAAAAATAGGGTGATGACAGTAGCAAAGGTCTGAAGGAGTTTGAGGAAGTTAACATGAGAATATCTCAATCAAGAGCAAGGAAGAGCTGGGACAAAGAAGAAACATGTCTGATAGGCTCTGAGTGCAGCGAAGAGGCCCGTAGAGTTGGAGCGGAGTGAAGAATGAGAGCAATCAGTCACAACTGTAAGAAGTGAGGGCTGGAGAGAGGAGACTTTGTAGGTCGCTAGGAAGGCTTTTATTTGTGTTCTGAATGAGTATAGTGGGAGGCATGGCATGATTTTGAACAAAAGAATGGTTCGATCGGATACAATTTATGGCTTTTTTGTTTTGATACTGGGGATCGAACTCAGGACCTTGCACTTGTGAGGCAGGCGGCGGAATTTATGTTTTTTAAGAGGGTTAGATTTGCTACAATGTCTAGAATGGATTCTGAGGTTTGAGGGCAGTGTTGAAGACCAGAGCAAGTAGGTGAAGAGATGTTCCCCTAGGCCAGCAGAGAGATCGATCCTATATTAACAGAGGTGTGCAGATGCCTGACTCTTAGCTTGGTGAAGGAGCTGAGTGGTTGCCAGGGATTGGGTTCACATTTTCAATGGTCTTTTTGCTTTTCCCTGGCAGCAAAGACATCATCCATAGATTTAGGAATAACATTTCCAAAGGCAGGAAGCAGCAGCCCAGCAGCCCAGTGGGAGGGAGGGAGAGCTGTCCATGACTCTGTGTGTGTGTGTGTGTGTGTGTGTGTGTGTGGTGTGCATGGAACTATTTTATTTAATAAGGAAGGAATGTCGGTTACAGAAGTTGCCAGGAGAATTTCCTTTCTGGCAGAGGGTAGCGATGGTCCTAGATGGATCAGTCCAAGCCCCGATGCTAGGTATGTTACTATCACTGTACACAGGAGGAGAGGCTGCCAGCTCCATGGGCATATTGTCTGTCACCCTTCTCCCGTGTCCCCAGACTCTTTAGAACACTTCTTGACCCAGCCTCGCCCGACTTTGGTGCCCTCAGCCTCCTGCATATTCGTGTGGTTCTCACAGATCTTTTCATATTTACCTTACTTCTGGAATTTAGGTCTTGTTCACTCATGCTTTTGAAATTGGGGTGAGAGCCAAGCAATGTGCTGAGAAGTGTGAGAAATCGGAGGCAAATGGCCTCTCATGGTAGGCTTTTCACCCAATTTCTCCCCTGACATTTATTTAGAATTTTTTACTGTTAAACAATTTTATACATTAAGGAGTCAAATATAGATATTGCACAAACTTTTGAAAGAAGTCTAAAAGCATTTAGGACATTTTTACCTTCTGTAGGACTATTTTAGGTTATGCCCCAATGTTGGTGTTGTTCCTTCTCACTCCTCTGCCCAGCGGGGAGAGTTTGGTGGGAATATTTGAGAAACATTTAATTTACCTTATTTGAATGTTTGACCCATGTGCTCCAGTAGCTTGTCAGTTCCCTGGTGGATGGACCACGTGTCTTACATTCCAGAGCTGTGCCAGTTTGTCAATGAGCTGTGCACCATAAATGTGTCCTCACACTGGATGGTGACATCTATGCTGCCCTGGTATCTTTCTCACGAGAGCTTCTGTGTGATGTTTTCTTCTATCTCTGAGTTACTTGTTGATGCCTTCCAGCTCTCAGGTTATTATATAGAATTTCTTCTCTAACTTCCTGTTTGGCAAATTTAGTCTGTCTTCAAAAGGGTTAGCTCTTCTCTGCATGTTACTTGTACCAGTGGGCTGGACTTGGTGCCTCTTTTCTCTGTCTTTAGCAGGATTATAAAACCACGAGAGCTACACAGGAAATACTCCCTGACTTGCAGTTTTTCAATGTTTTTGGTTAATTTATTATTATTAATATCCATATTCCCCAAGTCTCTAGTTGGCACACAGAAAGCCCACTGGGTATTGTGCTATGGTGGTCTGGCCACCTCTCGCCATCTGGCCAACAGCTGCCACTCTGGTGCTGAAGGATGCTGCTCACTCACTGGCCCTGCAGTACTGCAATGAGCAGAGCTCAGAGAAGGCCTTTTCTTCTGGGAAGTAAGTCGCTCTGGACGGGGGACAAGTGCAAGTGTTGATATGCTGAAATTAAGACAGTATCATTTTAGCCTAGAGAATGTGCTCTATTTCTATGGCTGAGGAGGCTAGGAACACACTAATTTTTATCTACTTTTGAAAATATTTATCACCAAAATATGAGTGGCTAATATCTTTTCTGTATACTCATTAAATGCATTATCTTTATGACCTTCACAACAATCCTACGAGGTTTATACTACTACTGTTCCCATAATAGAGAAGGAGAAATAAGGATTAGAAGGGTCCAGGAATTGACCCAGTGATATACAGTTAATAGAGCATGGGACTAGAATTTAAATCAAAGCATACAGGTTCTCAAGTGATAGTCTAGACTTTTCAAAGTATATTCCTTTAGCAATTTCTCTTTCATTCTAGTGACTCCACCTATGAGTGGCAAGTACTCAGGGCCAGTAGTGTCAAATTTTGGAAAAGTCTTAGATTTCCCTAAGAATACTTCTCTCAAGCCTGCTGTACAGATCAGAAATTAGCCAGGACATATGAAATAAATTTTAATCAATCAAGAGAATAAAAAGACAATGGGAGAAAATATTTGCAAATTACATGTTTAATGAATGATTTGTATGTTGAACATATGAAGAATTTTTACAACTCAAAAACAGAAAGACAATCTGATTAAAATATAGGCAAAAGACTTAAATAAATACTTCTCCAAAGATATATATATATATATATATATATGTGTGTGTGTGTGTATATATATAACCAGCACATGAATAGATGCATAGTATCATTCCTCACTGGAGAAATTAAAGTCAAAGCCAAGATTAAAAATCATTTCACACTGCTATAGAATGGCTGTAATCAACCAACCAACCAACCAACCAACCAACCAACCAACAAACAAAAAGACCCTAAAAAAATAAAATAATAAGTGTTATTAAAGATGCAGAAACCGGAATTCTTATACTATAAAATAGTGTAGTCTTCATGAAAATCCTCAACAAGTCAACAAAATTGTCAGTTTGGTATCCTCAACAAGTTAAACATACAATTACCATATGAAGCAGTAATTCCAATCCTATGTTGGAGAATAGGAGAAAGTAGACACTCAAATACATGTCCATGAACATTTAAAACAACACTGTTTACAGTGGGCAAAAAGACGAAACAACCAAAATATTTATCAATAGATGATGAACAAATTTGGGGGTATACATGAATGGAATATTATTTAGCCATTAAAGGAGCTGATACATGTTGTAGTGCAGGTGAACCTTGACAACAGTATTCTGAATGAAAGAAGGTAGACATGAAATCACATGTTGTATGATTCCATGCATGTGACATACTCACAATAGGATCTTAGATAAAGACAGAAAACAGATTAGTGGTTTCATGCTTTCATTAGAGGTCATGGTCAGAAGAATCAAGGAGTAACTGATTAATAGGTATAGGATTTTTCTTTATCATCCTTTTGGGATGATAAAACTACTTTGGAACTAAATAGGGGACATAGCTGTACAATATTGTGAAAGTATTAAGTGCCACTGAATACTTTGAAATAGCTCGTTTCATGTTATGTACATTTCACCTTAATGAAAAGCAACAGTGAAACATATCTGCACAATTGAAAAGGAAATGTTAAACATGGCAACTATAAAGCAAATAAAATTCCAAACTGCCAAATCATTGAAACTTTGATACTACCCAAAGACTGAGAGAAATGAATAACTCTAGGATTGGATCCTTCCTGGCTGGGGAAGGGGTTAGTCACACTTTACTCATGGATTTTTGAGGCTATTGGACCAGTGTTGGAAGTGTTATCAGAGCTCCACATCTATTGAAATATCTGAGTAAGAGCTAGCAGTTGTTGAGCACTTTGGGATACTACTGTCTTACTGATTGACATATGTAGTCTCATTTAAACTTCCCCATTATATTCTACATTCAGTGCCACTAGGAACTCCATTTTAAAGAGTAGAATATCAAGGTAAAGATGTTAAATAGCTTATTGGCTCTACAGCTAAATGGGGAGAGTTCTAGACCTCACACTTGGATCTGCTTAGTACTACTCCTTCTGCAGAGCCTATTTAAGACATGTCCAAAGACCCACACCACACAAGACACATGAACGAGTCCCCCGGGCCCTCCTCTTTGCTTAGTGCTGAACATATGCTCAGCATTGTGAAGGGGTTCACCTGTACTATATTTTGGTTGAATAATCCTAAATGTATGGAAGCCTCAAAACTTGGTCATTTCTTGCTCAGCATGACTATTACACTTTTTTTCCCTTAAATTCTTTTATTGGTACATTGTAGGTATACAACACAATTACATGTCTCATTGGGAACTTGTACCTTTACATGATGCATCTTGGTTCTTGTTTTTTCCCTATTCCTAGCCCTCCCTTCACCCCCTCCATCCTTCCCAAAGACTTTATTTCCATTTTTTCCATTTCTCATCATTTTTCCTTCCCTTCTTTCCTTTCCCCTGCCCTTCCCACTACCCCTACCCCTTTGGACCTTTTCTTCCTATTTTGCATTATCAATTATTCATTCTAATCATTGGTACATTTTAGGTATACAACATAATGACATTCATCATTGGAAATTTGCACCTTTACATAGTCTCTCTTGGATCTTATTTTTCACCCTTGCCCAGCCCTCCCTTCAACCCCTCCAGTCCTCCCTATTTACATTGCGGCGATACTCTTAAGTGAAATAAATAGGACACACATGTATAAATACTGAATAGTTTCTCTGGTGTGAGAAACTGAAAGTGTAAATAAGGACTAAAAGGTATAATAGATAATGTGAAATAGGAAGAAAAGGTCCAAAAGGGAAGGAAGGGGGAGGGGGAGGGGAAAGGAAAGAAGAGAATGGAATTCATATGAGAAAATGGAAAAATAAGAACTATTACGCTTTTTAGGAGAGCTCATCAAGTCTTCATTTTTGACCTAGAGTTTCTTCTGGGCTTAGAATCTGAGTGACACTTTTATGTTTGCAAATATATAGCATTGGTTGCTTTGTGTATCTAGGGAAATGGCAAAATAATAGAAATGTAAATATTTTAGATTGGAAATTTAACATTTCCATTTAGGAATCTAACCTAGGAATACCTTTGTGACTGACTTAGTCTTTCATGAATCACTATTACAAAATATCATAAACTGGATAACTTAGAAACAACAGAAATTTGGAGGCTAAGAAATCCAAGATCAAGGTCCTGGCAGACTCAGCATCTGATGAGAACCCATTTCCTTGTTCACAGATGAGCAGTGTCTCAGTGTGTCCTTACATGCAGGACAAAAGAGCCAGGGAACTCCCTAAAGCCTCTTAAAAGGATACTAAGATCACTGGGGGGAGTGGACGCCTTCTCTATGACCTAATGCCATCACCTTGGGGTTAGCATATCAACACACAAATTTTAGGGAGACATCTAGACCACAGCCTTGTCACTAGAAAGAGATGGCATTCTGGTTCCACATCAGAGTCCTCAGGTGATAAAATGCCTACCTGAGAGAAAATGTTTCACAGGAAGATGGCACACAGAAGTATATATCAAGATATGTATTTTTTCCAACTGAAGCTAGGCTGCCTCTATTGAGGTAGAATGTTCCTGGGCAAGATATCAGTTAGCCCCTAGGCTAAGATAAGCTTCCCAAAGCCATTCTGGACAAGTATGTTAGTTTCCTGTGGCTGCTGTAACATATTCCCCAAATCTGTGTGGCTTACTAAACAGAAATTCGTTGTTTTGCAGTTCAAGAGGCCAGCAGTCTGAGACCAGGGAGCAGGCAGCCTGTGTGCCCCTGCAGGCTCTAAGGGAGCATCCTTCCATGCCTCTTCCAGATTCTGGTGGCTCCAAGTGTCCTGGGTAGTGGCAGAGTCACTCCACTCTGCTGTCTTCACATGGGCTTCCTCATTCAAATCTTGCCTTGCCTTTTATTAAAGGACACTTGTCTTTCTTCAGATTTAGGGCCCCTCAGATCATCTGTTGACTCATCTGTGGATTTTTTCAGTTGATTCATCTGCAAAGACCCCCTTTCCACTAATGGCACTCCTATGTTTGTGAGTTCTGGAGGTCAGGATGTGGACACACGTCTTTGGGGAAGGCGCTGCTTGACCCACTGCAGGTGATTATGAGTGTGGGACATGCTGGCTCTGCTCCAGGCAGTCCTTCCCCCGGCTCCTGAAGCAGAAGCCTCCAAAGGGAAGCTGCAGGCTGTAGGAACCCACACAAGTGATGCATCAGGAAGTGAGGCTGTTTGCAAACAGCTTTACCACTGTCACTCTCTGAAACCAAATGTGGGTTTCAGCAGTACACCGGGTTTTATAAATGTTAAAACCCTGGATTTACAACCTGGTAATAACTGTGCAGAGTGTCCAAGGACTTACACAGGGTATGACCCGAGTCCAGTAACAGCAAGGCAGTGTGATCCCATGCTCAGGGTTCTGTTTAGGAAGCTACCTCTGGGGAGAAAGCTCTCTGACAACCCTGGATCAATAGTCTCAAGGGGTTTGAGTAGGAACAGCCACCAGGTGGCAGACAGCCTCGAAGATGCAGGCCTTGCTTCCTCCTGCAAGGACCCTTCGTGTGTGTGTGTGTGTGTGTGTGTGTGTGTGTGTGTGTGTCTGCACATGTGTGTACTGGGCAGAGGGACATCATGCTGGGGCAATTGGTAACACAGGGAAGATGTGAGTCTAGCCACCATTTCATCCCATGCTCCTGATTATCTTTCCTTGTCACTTTCTATTTACTAGCACCATTCAAGTCCTTGCCTGTCAGGTAACAGGTCCCCAACAGCTGGGGCTGCTCCCTCTTCTGCTGGGATCACTCTCCCCCATGCCCTCTCT
Organism: Heterocephalus glaber; assembly: GCF_000247695.1. Next base: position 4,551,264 of record NW_004624806.1, read on the forward strand.
CAGAAGTTCACTTTCACACGAGCAGGTGTAATTACAGCTCATCAGACAAAGCAGCCCTGATTTTGATGTCCTGAGCTCTATATCTGGACCCTTCCAGGTCCCCAAATGCCTTTTAATTAATTAGACATGGAGTTAGGGTACAAGAGGAAATGGGCTCTGGCTCTCAGTATATATTGCAACAGCATTCTGATGATGCTGACAGGCCCCTCTCCTCAATTCCTGCACCAAAGCTGGCTTGGAACATCCCTGGGCAAGGCTGTGTCTGGGGTTTTGTCCATTAACTACCTCCCTTATTCCCTGCTGCTCAGGGGTGCATGGTGGATCTCAGCCCGTGAAGCCACTGCATCCAGGCCATGAGGGCTTTGATTCCTCCCAGGTTATGATTTAGCATCAGACTGTGATTTAATGTTAATGCCACTAAAGTCAGATGCAGCCATTCTGGAAACGAATGAGGAATTTGGAGAACAGCTCCAAGATTTCTCCGGGCAGCACCAAGATGAGTGAATTGGCTGGAGGCAGAGGGCCTCGCTCTGTGTCATTTGGGGAAGAATCTCTTCTGACAGTATCCATGTACCCTAGAAAAGTCGTGGCTCATGAGAGTGTTGTGAAATATTTTAGTGATCATCATGACTACTGGTGGCAAGCTTGGAGGAGGGGGAAATATTATTTATGTATTATTATTACCTGGACTGTACTCTGCTGCAATTATCAAATAATCTCTGAAAAGTGGACTTTCAGGATAGAAATTAAACATCGGAGAAGCTGTTCAAGGAAAATTGGTTTCTTGTTGCATTTCCTTTTCTTTTAATGTGGGTGTTGCTTGGCTGACCTGGCTTCTCGTTGGTATTAAAGTTCTCATATGAATGCTGGACTGGAGGGATTGATACACATCATTAGCATAAACTCCGATTTGCACGGCCGACTGCAGTGCATCAGTGTTTGCTCCTTACCATGCCCGAGGTTGGTTTGACTAGGGAAAATATTTCATTTACATGCCTGTGTTTAAAAAGGTAGCAATTCTGAGTGATGGAAACATGTACCGGCTGCTCCTTACATCCTGGTGTAATATCCACTAGATTGTGCTATTGGGAATGAATCAGGTGCTGGAGCACTGACAAAATGCTGGAACACATGAGCCCATATTTACAGTACACTATCTCATTTTTAATAGAACTTGTCCAGGCAAGTATTCCAAAGAAGTTTCAATCGGCAGGCCTCCTTCTTGCGGCTGTGGGGATTAATATTCCAAACAGGACTATAATTTCAGTTCTCTCGTGCAATTTTACTAACTCTCTGCACCTTCCTCCTGAGCCCCTCCAGTTTTCATCAGGTGCTACGTCCTTTCTCTTATCTCTTTTTCTCCAAGTCTCTCCCACCCACATGCCCTGAAATTGCTCCTCCTGTCCAAATGGAATTCTGTGATCAAGTTATGTTCTGGCTCCTATTTAGCATAAGCATACTTAGGATAAGTGAGAATGTGTGTGCTTATCTTTCCTAGAGCAGCATAACAATGTGAAGATATCTTAAAATTTTTCTTTAGATGTCTTTGTTTGTCCCCCCCTCCTTTTTTTAGCTTGTTGGGAGCAGTGAGAATCTCAAGACTGTGGGAATTTCCAGCTTGCAGATGGGAAACCTTTTCTGTGGTTAACATCATGATAATAATCACGAAAATGCAGATACTAATAATGACAGCCTTTTAGGGTGGAAAAATGCATAAAAATAAAGATAAACAAGGAATGGAGAATGAAAACATGGTGAATATCAGGGACAAGGCTCGGAGAACTCCCTGATAAAATGGAGCAATTTACAAAACATTTATGGGGGCTTTTAAGAACTGTGAATTTGTCAAGTGTTATGAAGCAGCAGGCAGCAGGCAATAGAGGGAATGTCTTCAGAAAAAAAGCGCCCTGACGCTCGCCAAAAATCTGTGCAGGAGTATTCCTGATGCCTCCCCCTTAGCAATATGAATGCAGATTTGGAAGCTCTTTCTCTTTAGGAGTGAGCAGGGTAATTTAATGAGCTGTTTAGAATTATCAAATGTCTTTGAAATTTCCAAATACTCTTTTTCCTGAAAATAGCACACAGACGAAATGACTCAGGTATTATTCTTTTTTCCCCCCTTAGGCACTGTCCCTACTGTGCTATTATCTGTGGATGTGATTTACTCCAGCTCTCAAACAGACAACTGTCTGCACGATAGTGCAGGACGCAGCCAGCACCCAAAGCCACCACACTCCCTCAAGTGGAAGGATCACCATTGCTCTCCCATCAATTGTAATGGAGAAAATGTATGCAATTTGGACCCGTGACCCAGCCTGGGTAAACCAAGTAGCACCTGAACTCTCTTCCAGCAGTCAGAGGAAGCCACATTTGCAATTTTTCTGAGACTTGTCAGAATTGGAGTCAACCTAAGGAAGATAATGGGTGTGGAAATGGGGAATGGAGCCCTCTGAATAGAAGACTGTATTATTTTCTTGGGTCTCACTTTGAAATTCAGGACGTTCACAGGCAGATGCTGTTCTGACCACTACTCCCCTGAGCCCTCCCAGGGACTCATTTGTGAAGAGCGTACAGCACAGCGCCCTCTGGGGGGTTCACCCAGCACTACCGTCTCTGCAGCAAGCGGACTCTAAATCAGAAAGTAAAGAAATTGGCCTTGGCCAGACTTTTCGTATGACTTGGTGTTGCATGTCCATATGGAGCCACATGTACTCACACTTTAAGTTGTCACTTGTAATATGCTAACAAGGGACGGAAAGGCCCACGGGGCACCTTGTAGAGGACTACTCATTTATTTCAATAGTGAAATCATTTGAGTGACAGAGGCTAATATTTCTGTTATTCTTTTATGACATCCAGTATGTTTTTGTTACACTGTTATCATCTTCACAAAAGAACATGTCAATTGGGAAACAGATCTGTAACACTTCAAAAGTTCTTTACAGAGGTTTCTGTACACTGTTTCTTAATTATTCCATGCTTAAAAGGTAATTTCTCATTATTAAAAATGTTTCAGCCCATTTCCTACCTTGACATGGCAGGTTAAGGGCTCTGAGGTCTCATGCTGTTCCACCATTTTGTCCGTGGAATCAACCTCTAGTTACTGTGCTTCAAACTCAGCCCATCTGCTGACCTGGAGTCTCTGGATTACATCACACTGCCTTAAAAAGTTAGGGCCAATTTCTGAAAAAAATTATTTATATGTTAATCTTTGCAGATGACATTTTAATTTAACTGGAGACTTTACTGAGTGGTCTTCCAGCCTTGCTTGGGTCGGGCCTTACAATCCACTGGGCGGAGTTTTTCAGGGTCTTAGATTTGATCTGGCTCAAGAACATGGACTCATGTTAACAGAACTCACAGGAGACTGACATGGAAACCAGAGTGACAATTCATTAATTTACAGTGAGTAATATAAGTGTCAAGCAAACCAGATGTTTGCTTCATCCTGACCAACACATTCTCTCCCTGTATGCAAGCTATTTGGGAAGTCAAACAATCCAAAGGATGCTTGGGGAATGGGCAGTCAGAACATAGGCATGGGGTTTGATTATTCTGATGTGTGGCTACATAATAATATAAACCCGTTAGGCAGAGTAGGTACTTGTTCTAGCTAACAGGGGACTCCCTCTCAGAATGAGTACTTGGAAAAGTTTTGCAACAGTTTCCCTAAGTATCCCTTCCTGTACTTCAATTTCTGACCCACTTCTTATTATGCCAAAGGTTCTTGCCAATACATGCTTTTAGTAGCATTATCAGTTCCCAGAGGACATGAAGACAGTTCATCTCACTGGGAGTTTGTTGCTGTTGTTTTTGTTGTTAGAGTGTGGTCATACTGTGTTGATGGTGTAGTTTCATTCACAGAGGGAAATCAATCCCCAGGTCCTTAAAGGATACTCCCATGTGGCCTGGATACTCCCATGTTGCCCCCATGCATCTGTTTTGTTCCCTGTCCACTCCTATTCCATTGCCCATGCTTTGTGATCAACCTCATCACTGCTCCTACAACACAGATTTGTCAGATCTTACCCATCTCTGGCACTGACATTCCACCTTTATGATAAATAGGGAGGTGGGACTCTTCCTTGCCATGGCCCAGAGTATAGCTGTGAGGTTTGATGTTCCTCACTTTGGCATGTATCTGTGGAACCCAAGATGAATGTGGAAAGTCACTTTCAAACAACCTCATCTACAAACCCATTTTCATAAAACTACTCAAGACCTCCGTGTCAGTACATTTCCCCATGTGATCACAATGGAGTAAATCTTATCTTTGATCATGGATGGCAAACACTTGTCCTATTCATGAACACACCAGAGAGCAGAAATGCTTCTGGTTAAGTAGCAATTAAAAATTTAAAATATGTATAATAATTAGATAATAATCTAATCAACTGGTAGAAAAAACATGTTTAGTAATGTAAATCATTGCCAACTTTATTCAAAATAACTAATGGATTAGGTCTATAGACTTTGCTAAGGGAACACTTTGACCTTGGGAGGCAATGGGAAAAGAGATTCTCTATTCAGTTAGTTTTGGTGACCGTGCACGTGCTACAAATTTCTCTTCAAACCATCTCTGTAGTGAAGGCAACATTCTTTCCCAGTTCTTTTGAGGATGCAGTGGAAGATCCACATCCACAAAAGCCTGAGCCATGGAAGCCTACTGGTTCTTTGTGATTACTCAACACCATGACTTGTCCTCTTCACACAAGACATCTGGGTACTACTGTCCACTCTGGACAACTTTGTTGCACATTAACCCAGATGCTGTGCCCCAAAGCCCTGCCTTGAAGCCTGTTTTGGTCCATAGCATGCAGTGGGAGTCTACCCATTACCATTCACTTGAATACCAGCTTTCACAGACATTACACCAGGATATAAATAATTAGTCATGCTAACAACTGCTCAAAGTACTGACAAGGTTGTTCAGACCCCTAATTGGAAGCCGGAACAGGAGCTGTTCCTCTATAATTAGCATATCACGCTGTAACTTTAAGCCAGTCACATTCAAATACCTGGTCGCTTTCACCCTGCTGTCTGTTTCCCCTTGCACACAAGAAGGGTATCTCCGTCCTGCCATGGGAAAACAGGAGGTGTGGTGCCATGTCTTGTGACTGTCATGTGTCAGCAACTCTCATTAATTATAAAGAACTGTTTTCCTTTTTTAAAAAACACGATTAATTTAATGACAGATATTTTAAATTACTTTTGTTAATTTCAATCACCCCTCCAACTCAGAAGCATGGGTGTGGAAGGGTTGCCCTCTGCAGTACAATCTGTGGGTTGAATTTATCTCTGAGTGAGCAAGAAGGAAGGAGGGTGAGCCTTCCTTCCAGGACGAGTCGTGTGCCTCACATGTCACCCGTCAGGGCCTGGAACCTGTCTGGAAGATGCGTGACAAATCATTTCTCTGCTCAATACAGACCCTGTCCCTCCAGAATAGTTGTGTCCTTTTCCCCACTGAGGCAAAGCACCAGTGTTTTTTGACATCTCTGACATGAAAGAGTGGAGACAGTGCAGAAAGGTGCTGTCTTGTACCTAATGGCCTTGTGTGGAGAGGGGGACAGAAACAGCTCATTAGAGTGATTTAATGTGGTATTTGGTTAGAACTAAATCAAAATAATCTATGGAATGTGGCTGAGATTCATCCAAATTTGAAACACACAAGACTGCTCTTTATCTCTTTGTTTTCATTTTGCAGCTAAATGGAATTCTAAATTTGAAATACTACAGAACAGGATGCTTTCCAAATTAAAAAATAATACATATTTTTTTTTCAAAACAGGCTCACAATCTGTGTAGCAAAAAATAAGCAAGATTTGGCTCTATATGTAAAGCTGCAGTACAAACAGAACCAAAGAGACAGACAGATGGAAAGAAAAAGATGCATATAAATAAATGTGTGCAATGGGAGAGAGGAGAGGAAGAACACCTCAGAAATAAAACCTAGGAAAATAGTTCAATAATCTTCACAGACCTGAACCGGGCCTGTCTTCCACACAGTTAACTGTTATTTCCTTTTGGAAAGGATTTTATTATGCTGTTTTCCTCCTCTCTTTGAAAGAAAATGCTTAGCACTGCATTTGCAAATTGCCAGTAGGGAAATCCTTGATCTCTACCCCTATTGAGATTGTCAAAAGATACCAGAAGCTGGAACCTGTGCTTTATGAAGTTAATGTTTTCAGGAAATTGCAGCAATACAAAAAAGCAATCCTTTCCTCCCTTAAATAGTTCTGGAGGCTATTGAAAAAGAACTCACCAAACAGATTCTGTTTTAAATGTTTATTCTAAATTCTTCCCCCTGCCTGCAGGACACTTGGTCAGGAGCATTTCTTTACTTTAATCTTAGTAAAATGGAGAAGTCCATGTCTGTGAGGACATCCATAACATGGTCCCAGAGGAGATATCTCTGATTTGGGTCTCTGAGGTTCCGCAGGTTGTTGGTTGCATTCCATCTAAAATATAATCCAGAAATGTGGTCAACAGAGTGCTTCATATCAGTGCAAAGCAGTGGATGTTAATGTGGGATACATTTCAGGAATGCTGCTGGTACTTGAGTTTTAACTGAGCATTGTTAATGTGGCATATTTTTGCCATTAATTAGCTATTGTAACAAGCCTGCAATACTTTTAAAACCAGGAGGGAAGTATTCAGCAAGAAACTTACTGTATGTTAAAAAGAAAAAGAATTTTATCTTTCTGCTGACACTTTCCCCACACCTATTGAATTTCCTTTGAGGAGTATATATTCTAAAATAGAATAAAATTATAACAAAAACTCTCTTGATTTTCTCCAAAATTGAGTTTCTTTCACACATCTGTAATAAAATAGCACAAAACTTGATGATACATTGAGGAACACATTTAAATACATGCATATGTTTAAATTACACTTACCTATGTGAATGAAGTGAAGCATATTCCTTTACATTTGAGGAAGAACTTTGGTCCAGGCAGGTGCAGCTCTGCTTTTACTGACCACATATGGACCACTGTGCTGTGTGCAGGTGACTGGTCATCTGAAAACAGAAACCTGGTCCTAGATGCCTGGTTAATGAAAATCTTGCTGATGCTAGGGTAGAAGAAAATGAATGTCACAAAATTAGAGACAAAGACTCTGGAAATTGCCCAATAAAGATTCAGTTTGAATTGGCAGTCAGGTGCTGGGGAGTAAAGTTGACCTCTATGGGGTCCTCTGTCCATGTCACACAGTCTTTAGAAGTGCTATACACTCAGAGCAGGAAGGAGCCCATCATTTCTTAGGAGCAATGCATCTTCTGTTGACAAAGTGCAGGTTCTGAACTGACACTGGTGAACACCACATCATTAGAGGTGACAGGATGGAGGGTCTGCATCTGAGCACCCTACTCAGCATCTGTCACAGTCTTGAGAATATAGGGGAAGCACAAGCAGCAGCGTGGCACTGGATCTTCTAGATACTTCTGAGCCATTTCCTTATCCATGAAGCTCCCTGGAGTCATGGAATTGTCCTGCTTGTTATGCAGTTGATCTTTTCTTGATGGTGTGATCTTACAAAACATGACCTAAACATAGGAAAGACCTCACACTGGACCTCAGCTTAGAAAGCATTGTCCCCATTTAAAATAAAACTTGGTAACTTCTATTTTGAATTGATATCACATTAAAAATGAAAAAATAGTAATAGAGGTGGATTACAAGAGGAAAGGACCGACTAAGGAAAAGTATCCCCTGTGGAACTAAGCCATTTACTTAAAGACAGTCACCATTCCTGAGGTAATGGTGTCTCCTATCCATAGCCTCCTAGGACTTTCCGGCTTTATACCCTCACTTCTGACCCTGTCTGCCAGGGTTTTAGGAAGGGAATGTAGTAGCAAATGCAACAACAATGGCCAAAAAACTAATTTTTTCTTCAATTGACTGTTTAATGACTCTTCCATGTGAAGAGACAAGCTCTGTTCTGTATACTGAGGACTGCCCCCCACCCCAGGAAATAAAAAGGTTAAAGTCACCTCCCTCATGGATCTTATTTTCAAGGAGGCAAATGATCAATAAACAAGTAAATCTGTATCAGTGCTCTAGCCTTGTATCCAGTACTATCACTGTTCTTGAAGCCTCTGCAGTCCCTAACACCTTGTGCTCCAGCTGAGGGTGCTGGCATTTAGAGAGGGAAAGGTTGGTCCTGGGTCACATAGGAGGGATGTGATTCCAGATTTGGGCCTTTGCCAAAAAGTTCTGCTAGTCAGCAATCATGCTTCCTTGAATTTCCTTGTGGGCCTTTCAGGAATCTTCATGTTCCTGTTCTATGGTTGTTATCATTCCCCTCTTCTTCACACAGATGTCTCAGAAGGTGGCCCCCGGGCTTTGCTTCCTTTATGCCCTCTAAACCTTTCCTATGAACCAGGCATGGCAGCACCCATAACACCATAAAATGGAAATGCTATCGTCCCACTCCAGTGTTCACAGACTGAGAAGGAAGCAAGACAGGCAAATAAACAATGACACAGCCAAATGACCAGAGATACAACAGGACATGTGCACTTCTATGGAACCCTTGGCGACACATTTCCAATGTCTTGAGTTGTCTCATGTCTCTAATTTGATTGTGCACCATTGGTGCCAGATGCCACATCTCCTTGCTTGCGTCAAGTGCCTAGGAAGGAATTTATACATGTAATGGTCTTGGCAATTCCTATTTCCTCTTTTCCTGCCTTTGCTTCCCCTCTACCTTTGACGCTTTCAAAAATCATCCTGAATGTTGCTTTCTTCCCATTTTTTGCATTAATGGTGAATATTATTTCCTTGAGCACAAGTATGTGGCCAAGATTTTCTAACATTTGGCTAAATTTCAGAAACTAAGACTTTCAAGAGATCAAAATACCATAAAATTGATCAGTTAAGACTTTTTTTAAACCTCTCTTCCCACATAAACCAAGCCAGGGCAACACAATTGTGGTTTACATTATTTTGTGGCCAGAAACATGGGGGGGACTCAGCTCTGTGCTGAGTTCTGCTAATGTAACCCTGCATTCTGGAATGGGGCAACACTTCAAAGCAGAAGCAATCTTTTCTAATTTTCCCAAAGATAGTGTATGGGCTAGTGGTAGACCCATACCTTACAGATTTGTATCTAAATATACAGAGTAATTGGAACATAAAAGATTAGAATGAGATATGAAAAACTGTCGGTCAAATGCAGTTGTAAGACCATCAGCTGGCATCTTCTGTTTTATAGTGAGCCCCACACATTGGGCAGTGGGCTGCACATCAAAATCATGCATATATCCTGGGGAAAATATACATTTTTAGTGCTTTCTCTGTACCAAAGCCCTTAGGGAAAGTCCCTGGAAACATGCATTTTTATGCAATTACTGGATATTTCTTAGCACCCTAAAATTTAAGAACCTCGTGCCTTCCAGGAAGACAGGTTGCCCATAGCAGACATTTAGGAGAAGAATCATTAAATGGGATGTCGGGAAATCAGAGACAATCCAGAGCTGAAGGAAGATTTGATAAAGACAGACAAAGAGGAATTATAAACAAGGCAGACGTTCTTGCATGAAGTAAATGGCTCTTAATGTGGGGATTAGTATTGAGATAAGAGAAGGGAGAAGTTTTCACATTTTCAGTAATTTGAAAGAACAGTGATACTGAAGTATTGTGAAATGAAGATTATTTGCCAAGTACTTTTCAAACTTTAAGTCAATGAGGATTTTCTTTCATGTGATGTACTAGACTGATTCTGATCAAAATGCTCTTCATCAAATAGGAAAAAAAATGTTCAAATGGGAAGGGGAACTAGGGAGGGAGGAGGGAGAAAGGAAGGAAGGTAAAAGGATAAAAGAGAATAGAAGGAAAAAGTGGAAACAAAGCTTTTATAAATAAGGAGGGGAAGAGAGGTTGAAGGGAGGGGGAGAGAAAAGGGAAAAAAGAAGAAACGAGATGTATCATATACATATATATAAACTCAATATGATGAATGTTATAATTATGTATATCTAAAATGCACAGATAAAATTAACTAAAAGAAACCCGAAACAAAATGCTCTTTGTAATGTTCCCTCCAGTAAGTCTTTGCAGCCCTCTCAGAGCAAGGATCTTTCCAAATATGGAAGCAATGAAACCCTCTGACCTTCTTTTGAGGTTCTACAGTTCCCAGTGCCTCTCAAAGCAAAAAGCATATTGCCAACCTGCCAGGACCCAGCCTGGTGATTCAGTAGGGGGAGAGAACTGTATCAAACCAAAGAGGTACCTTCAGATGGGACTTGACCATGTGAGGGCTGGCAAGTGACAAAGTAGGAGCTGGCCCACGGTAAGATGGCAGCAGACCTCAATGGAGCCTGCTCTGCTCCTGCAACAGCCTCCGCGTCTGGTGGGGGCGAGGTGCCTCCTCGTTCCCGTCCACATTCCTCTGCTTGACTTAGCACCTCTACAGGGTTCCAGTGTTCCCTCTGCCACCATCACCAGGAGCAGCCAGGGCAGTGTCAGAGCAATTTTGTGACTCCATGTGAAAGGAAGGTTGAAAGTATTTCTTTTCCGTCTGGAATCTTCCTGCTGTTAGATACGTTGACTTATATGCAGAGGCCAAATTTCAGTCTCATTAAAGGTTCTAAAACAAATAGCAAATCAGATGCAGTATGTTTGAAACTAGGCTCCTCTGTTTTTGTTCTGTTGTTGTTGTATGTTTTTCTTGAGAAAAGCCTTCTAGGTACAGTGTACACATGGCATTGGGTTCTGCCTTACCTGAGTTACCCTAGCATTTTGCATTTCTCAGGAACTGTGTGTGACTTCTTGTGAGATCATTGTGGAGGTTGTGAGCACAGGGCTGTCTGTGATTCGGTCTCCACATGCTAATGTGTGCCTCATGAGACACAGCAAGCTGTTTAAAATACTACATTCCAGGACGAGTACTTTAAACAGGATGAGATTCACTTTTTTTGCAGTTGTAGGTATTTTTAAGTGAGAATTTTCCCCAAGGAAACAATTTTGAGTAGTCAATTTTAGATTCTGTAATTGTAAACCAGTGCTTTAAAACATTTCTGATGAAGAATATCTAACTGCCTGGGTTTTCACAGTTGGAAACATTAGTTTCCGTAAGTCAAATATGCTGGGTGTGCCACAGGAAGATGAGGGCAAGTCCCTGTGGGACCTGAGTCCTTTGTCCAAAGCATCCTTCATCTTCCTGTAACCCCTCATGAAAGGCACTCCTTTGTGTTCGGCCAATTACGAGTGAGATTTTTCAGGAGCCTGGAATCTTCTGTATGATCATAACCTTAAGCCTTCAGATGATTTTTCCTTCCTAGCTAATATCTTGAGCAAAGAGGAACAATTTCTTAACTGTCTTTAGTTTTCTGGTCATGAGAACACAAATAAAGTCTGAATGTGACGATTCCTGCCTCTACTTCATCATGTAATTGAATTCTCATGCATTTGTTTTTTTAGATAGTTGGGTGTTTCACATTTGTTAGTGATGTTTGTTGTAGTCATTAGAATGGCCAGACTAAATTCTATGTAGTTTATTAAAGGTTTAATAACACTGAGCAAATAAATTAAAATAGAGAATGCCTTTTTAATGTCATTTGTTCTTAATTCAAAATCTCATATGTACATTTGAATATCTGAAATTCATTTAACTTTGCTTTTTAAAAAGACTATTTTGAGCATCATTTTAATAGTATCTTAAAAATCAACTTAAAATGATAGAAACAAAATGAAATGAATTTCTATAAATGACATCCAGTGCTTAAAAAACCAAGATACCTTAAATAGCATCATCAAAACACATACATTTTGAAAACTTTCTTGACTCCTAACTTCAGCTCATAATGTTCTAAATCCACATCATTATGTAAAATTAAGGCTATAAACATTGTTAATTATGATTTTATGTCAAGCCCACACACATTAATTTGGTGTTTGATGTCACTGCTAGTGTATAGCACATATTCATATCCAGAAGGGTTTCCAGATGAATATTTATCTTTATCTGAGAGCATGAGATTAGACAACACAGGATACTGATGAATAGGACAGATGTCTTGGTCAATACCGGGCTATTTGTGTATCTCATTGTTTGTGTCGGAGTCCCATTTAATCTCACTTTATTGTACTGCTGAAGGGATATAATGCAAATTTCGATGCCATAAGGCAAGGAAATGGGACAGTGGGTAAATAGACTCCAATGGACTCCTGAGCTATTGCTAAACAGTAAGGATAATGGTGATACTAATCATAATAACACCAACATTTCTTAACTTCTTAAAAAATTACAGGGGTGGTGCGAATCATTTCATATACATTACTTTGTTTACCTATCATAACAACCAAATGAGGGAGGAAATACTGTTTCTGTCTTTGTAGAGCGTTCATTAATCAGAATGTAAGTTCAATGAAAGCAGGGATTTCTGTCTTCTTATTGACCCCTGATCTGCCTAGGGCCAGGAAGGTGGTAGGTTCTCAGTGATCAGCTAGTTATTCAGTGATGAATGGGTGTACTCCTACAAAGCCACATCAGCAGGCAGATTTCAATCTCAGATTTCCTGATTGTATATCCCAGAGCTGAGATACCCTCATCCTATTCTGGATGCCTTCTGAGTATTAATGACTGAATTGCTATTCCCCACTGCCTTGGGGATTAGAAAGCTCCAGCCCCTGTTCATTTTCTCCCAGGTAAGGGTCATTTTGAAGCGAAAAAGCAAAGTATAATAGTGATAGTATTTGTTGGTTATCTACTGCAAAAGAGATATCACACTGTGACTGTATTATATATATAAGATGATTTAATTTCTTCAACAACTACCTGACTCTTGCTGGAAATGATGTCATCATTTTCTTCTGTCTAGAAGTTAGAAGATTATGAGTAGGGAATTTAAGGAATTTCCAACCACTACATTTAATCAGAGCTTTTAAATTCAACACTAAGTTCTTTTTCTTTGTCTAGAACATATTCTCTTCCAGTGTAGTATATTGTATATTCCAGGGGTCGAGTCTGCATTCGAATAGCTATTTCTGTGTGTTATGATGAATAAGTATATCTGAGCATTATTCTCTAGTTTAGGAAACAATGGAGTGTGAGGAACAAAGATATATCTGGATGCTGACTGCCTTTCCAGCACCCATTCTGCTTTCTAAAAATCAGATGCAGAAGCCATTTTTGTATAAGTAATTGTTCCCAATTTCCTTAAAAATAAAATTTAGTAGAAAATACTGAACTGGGGTAGTAATGGCTAAAAACAGTATTTTCTATCTGCCAGATACAGATTGCTTTACAAATTACTAAGTCAAACCACCTTATGGGAAAGGTCATACTATGAACCTTTTTGTGCAGACAGGGAAAGAAATGTGTAGAGGGGTTAAGTGATTCGTAGTTCTCATACTGGTCTGTGGTATTGGAGGAAGTGTGGGACTTGCACCTATTTCCTTTAGCTTAAAAGGCTGTGATATCAAAGACTCCTTTTCTCTGCCTTCTAAGCATTCTGCAGTGGATGGTCCAATAGCTTAAATGAGATGAAAAATTTTCTTCTTTCCATCTAATAGCAGCTCCAAGCACTGTGATGACCTTCTGCAGGAGAGAGATAGCAATAACTCAGCAACAGCCCTGAATGAGTGAGTTTAGTGAATAATTGTGCAACAGAGTTGCTGTGGGTTAGATGTTAAACTTCCCTCCAAACATCCATCTGTAAAGGCTTGGTTCCTAGAGTGACACTATTGGGAGGTGCTGTGGACCTTTAAGAAATGGAGCCTGGTGGTCAGTCTATAAAGGACATGCCTTCCAAAGGGATTCTGAGGACCTGCCTGTCCTATGTCTCTCTCTCTGCTTCTAGGCTAGAGAAATGACACTTCACTGTAAAACAAAATCCTGCCATTACTGTTTACTGCCTTCACAGAGGTCAAGTCGATGCTCCTCACCCAATATTGAATGTTAAGCTTCTAAAATGAAACCTCCCTGTTCTTCATAAGTGGCCTGCTTTAGGTACTTCCCTGTAGTAACACAGAGCTGACTGATACGTATGGAGAGGACCAGTGATAGGGGTTTGCATGGATATTTTTTGAGCAAAGGATGGGCGTTCCGTCTGTGTTATATGTCACACTCACCTTTACCCAATAAACAGAATCTCCCCTTGGGCTGAGCTACATCTCCAGTCATGTATTCCTTCGGGGTCTACTGTGAACCTACACTCCCTTCATGGGCACCTCCACCCAAGCTAGACTGGCTCCGAATGGACTGGCTCCGAATGTGGACCTGCTTTCTCCAGGACTTTAGACTGGGAGTCAGAGAGATCAGTTATTTTCGTTCTCTTGAGGCTGAAGATGAAAGAGTTTTCAAAACTTGATGGCATGAGAGGTGGTCAATATTTATGTTTTCTGTCCAGGAAAAGCATTTTAAAAATGAGATTGACACAAATGGGCAGCAAATTACAGATTTGCAAGATGATTCTGATGGCATTTAAACATATGCCTGGCATTCCCTCAGATTCTAGTCCATGGTGTCCACTTCCATCTCACAGCTTCACGGCCTTCAGCTAGTTCCCACCTTTGCTTACTGTAGCAGATGTTCCACATGCCCCTTTCAATGCAAAGAGCCCAAATCTTGCTAATGTCAACTTTTGTCTAACAAGAAAGTCCCTAGTTCTTATCTTAGTTTACTTGCTACCCTCAAATAAATGTTCGATGAATCCAAGATTTATTGTGTTTTTATCAACTGGTGATTAAAAGCGATTTTCTTGCTCTATCTGTGCCCCCCGAATGCCTTGCAGATAACATTCTACAAGAGCAAAGTCTTGCGGGTCAGTCTAGGAAGCAAAATTGTAATCAGGGATGTAATGTCACAGAAAAAGCTTCACTTCTGGACATTGAAAAGAGCTAGTAAAAGAATCTGGCACCTCAAATTCAGGACTGTCAGATCTGGATAAATATAAATTGATGTGTTTGTCACCCATTCTGAAGAAATATGTGCCATTCAAATCTTAAATTTAATGGAAGTCTCTTAACATTTCCCATGAACTTATTTAAATATTTATATAAATTCTGTTCCACACATACCACCACCAAATTATAATATTTATAGGTAAATGATGACTCAAATTACTTTTTGAAGGAGTACATTAATTTAAACTTGAATGTGCAGTTCTAATTTAACATTTTCTAAAGTAAAAATTGAAAGTATAATAAAATGATACATTTTAATTATAACTCAAAAAGTCATAGTGGTGGCAGTGCTTGATAATTATTCAAATCTATTTTAGTGATCTACAAGTACAAGCCATGCAAACATATTTAAACAGATCTTTCCCACTCTATATAAGATGTTAAGTAGTTTGCAGTATGTAAACACTATCAACCACAGTGTATTCAGTGTGATTAGGCTACAGAAGTGAGTGTTTAGCAGAATTTCTTAATTTATGCTCTAGAACGGCAAGATAAAACAAAACTCAGACAAACACGATTTCTTTGCATTCTCTTTGAAATAGATGTCAATACTCATCAGAGGACAAACTGGGCCACAGAATAAGGAAATACTGCCTTCTGGGCCTTGAGAGTTCCAGGAGTCCAGGGCAGAGTGAGGAGAAATGAGGAACATCTTTGTTCTCTGATCTTCATGGAGGGGACATTGCTGTGGCTTGGCATAAGGTGGGCTTTAGCCTATGCAAATTAATTGCAATTCATTTCCCCTCCCTCATTTTCTTTCCTCCTTCCAGTTCTAAAATGAGAAAAACCTTCAAGTAGTAGCCATTTGGTTACTGTTTTATAATTTCTCTCCATGTCTATACTGCCATTTTGTCACTTTCAAATATCATGGGTTCTGTATGAAGGCCAATCTGAAAAGTGGCTGGGAGATGTGTGAGAATAATTGTTCCATCTTGGTATCGAAGATTCACAAACTATCTGTTGTTGATGTTTGGTGGATTTTTGGTGCTGAGGCCAATGGGACTTCTCATTCCCTTCCAGTTTTCCTAGATGTAACCATGATGGTGAGCCTGACTGCATGATTAAGGGGGCTGATGGTGTCCTTCACAACGAGCACATCCTAGAGGCCGGACAGAATGCCTCCTTCCCATGATCCAGAACCCCCGGCCCGTCGAGTCTTCTGTGGATTGAAAACTGCCCTTACCCTTATTCCTGAGGTTGTGGCATGCTGATAGCTACTCCATCTGTGAGGTGTACAATGGATGCCCCAACAATGCAGGGACATGTGTGATTTAGTGGGTGTTTGAAAGCTGACTTCTGCAGGGTTTTTAACTCAAGCCACACTAAGTCTGTTTTATTCATTAGGTAAACCCCAGAACCTGTTTGTTAAATTCATTTTTGTGTAATCATGACCAGACTTAAACTTGGGATTAATGTGAAATAAGCACTTTTTTTGACAGTAGGGATATTTTTCAGTCTATATTATCAAAATTTTCCCTAGTAGGGTAGCATTTTATGTGTCTCTTGAGTGTCTTACAAACTCCCACTATTAATGGTGTGTTCATGGTAAATTGATGTGTTATTGCATTGGTACTCCATGTGCTATTATAATGTTTTAGGGTTGTAAAACATTTTTAAGTGTGTGTGTGTGTGTGTGTGTATGAGAGAGAGAGAGAGAGAGGGAGAGGGAGAGAGAGAGAAATAGAAAAGTGAGAACACTCAAGTTTCTAAGAGGATAAGCCTAACCAGGGTAATATAGCACTACTAATTATATTTATCTAATTAATCTAATTAAATTGCAGCTAGATATAATTCTGACCATGTCACTTGTCTACATTAATATTGCATAAACCTATCCTTCCTGCCATGCATTTTATGTGCAGTTCTTCCTTTAGCACCATAAGGAATTGAGTATTGGAGCAGAGACAGTTTGTTCAGCTTAGGAAAACAAGGTACTAGAAGGCTCAGAGAAACTGCAAGATGAACAACAAAAAAACATGTACTTTTCTCTTAGAGCAAAGCATCTCAGAAATTTGAAAATACAGATATATTTATGGAAAAAACAGCTCTACCTTCACCCCTTCTAAACATTTTGCTTGTTGCTACTGGCTTGAAGCATCTGTGGGGTTAATCTTTTACTGTTGATACACACACACACACACACACAGACACACACACATATATTCTTTGGCATCCTTAGGAAACTGGTTTCAGGACTCCTTGCAAATACCAAGATCTGAAAACACTGAAGCCCTTTGTATGAAATGGTGTCATGTTTGCACATAACCTATAAACATATATCTGTATATTTTAAATAATCTCTAGATTATTAGACTTATAAATGAAACCCAACATAAGGAAATGCTATGCAAATAGTTGCTATTCTGTATGGTTTAGGGACAAATTACAAGAAAAAGTCTATTCATATTCAGAACAGATATAATTTTTTCCTAATATTTTTGGTTCATGTTTGGTTGAATTCTCAGAGCAGACATCTGTGCATCTATCTATCTATCTATCTATCAATCATCTATCTATATCATCTATTTTTTACTGAGTTATAAGGATTTAGATTATCAGTGAGAATGAATATTAAAATGTTATAACATTTTAAACTAAACTTTTAAAAATCAGAACACTTCATAATGGAAAAAAGGCTGATGTGAATAATTACAAAGTTAATACAATATTACAAATAAAGGAATTAAAGTATATTAAACAGTATTCTCAAAGTGGACGTTAACTCACTCATGGTAACGCCATGAGATAGGTACTAATATCATTCTCTTTCCACAGACAAGAAAATCAAGACACAGACCACTTAACTTGCCAAAGTCTACTCAGTGAGGAAACCTTGGAATTGCAGTGAGAACACAGGAAGTCTGAATTTAAAGTCCAAATCCGAACTCTTTGACACAAAGCTATTTTGCCTCAAAATAAACAAAATCTGTTCTTAAAATCCCAAATGCTAGAACATTGAGACAATCTGTAGGTTTTCTTTAAATATATTACACACACACACACACACACATACACAAAATAAGCCTAGTTTATGTGTGCCTTAAGTGACCTCCCCTAAAGGCCTGACAGGGTTTGTTTGTTTGGGGTTTTTTGGTACCAGAGATCGAACTCTGGTATTTGCGCTTGCAAGGCAGACGGCGGAACCACTGAGCTAAATCCCCAGCCCAAGATGGGGTTTGAGAATGTCTTAGGGTGGCAGCAGTGAGTATGAATGGGTTGGATTGAAGGATTTAAAAAATTCTTAAAAATACTATGACTTGGAAAACAAATGAAGTGGTCTCAACTCCTCATTAGTACAGAAATAACCTAGTAATTGTGGAAGCATGAGGCCTTCAGGGAATGTACTCCCTGGTGGAGCTGCAGGAACGGTTGAGCAAATACTAAAATCTGAACACTTTCCTAGACAGAATGAAAGTGGTGACAGGTGGCACAGGGCATCCAAAGCAGCCTTGCAATCAGCTCCTCAAGAAATGGCATCAAAGGGTGCTGATGGAAGTCAGGAATGCTACAATCCACCCAGGAAGGACAGGGCGAATAAGAGTATGGGCTGTAACACTGATAGGTCAAACACTTCATTTGAAGTCTCATGTTTCTTTGTTAGTTGATGCCCTTCATGGTAATTGGAAGGGCTCCCTCCCAGTGCTGTAATGGAGAGACACAACAAGGGAGTATCAGCTATGTATTGCTGAGTAACCAACCATAGACCACCTACTGGCTAAAAATAACAACCGTGTATTAGTGCCTGATACGTGTGAGTCTTCTGGTCTGGGCTGTGTGGCTGGATTTGCTCTGGCACATGCAGTGGGTGGAGGAGGCAGAAGTATCAGGAGGGTTTTCTTCTTGTGCTGGTGACTGTCTGACTTTCACTGTGGTAGAGCAATGGTAAGGCTGTGCATCTGATCATCCAGCTGGGTGGTCCAGGTGTGTTCAGAGGATAGAAAGGCTAATGAGGGCTGGAGTCAAAGATGCATGGTTCTTGAGCTGGGCTCACAATTAGAACATTACTTCTGCCACTGGTTACAGATTCCAAGTGTAGATTCAGGTATGCTAGCAGTTACTGCAATGTATTGTGGGGGTTAGTGTTACCCTCTACAAATGATGTGGCACAAGAAGTAGATGTGAATTTTCTTGGAGGAAGAGAATTTTCTTTATGTAATGCATTTTAACTCAACATCAAATTAACCAATCAATCATCAATCACTTGATCTTAGTTTGTACTGAAAATCTCTAAAGGTAATCTGTGGATTTTACTTCTACAGTGTCCATTCTTCTGGTGTGAAGATCCTGGTATGAAGAATTTCTTCTGATCTTACCTTGAGGGTTCTACCCTTCCCCAATTTCTTATCCTTGTAGAATGGTTGGGTCCATCTTATTTTTCCAAGAGTAAACACATTTCCCATGCTCAGGACACAATTATGCCCAGAATCACTGGGAATATTTGGGAAAATCATTCAGGATGGGTTGATCAGAGTTGTTGCCAAGATGTCCATTGGTGCTGTTGGATAAACAATATTTCCTGTTGAGTTTTCTCAGGTGGCAGAAAATCCATGATGTAGGGGAGAGTCTGCCTAACATTGAAGAACCAAGAGAAGAGTCAGACCCTGACCAGTTTGCATGTCTGGACCTGGAATTCCTGATGCCACTCCCTGGGCAGATCCTGTTAGAGCTGCCAATATTCTGGCTCTCATGTGTGGGCCAGTTATGTCACTCTAAAGAAGAGTCCTAATATGTGAGAAATAAAAGATGAGATGATAAGTCAAGGAGGTAAATTAGATGAAGTTAGAAATATAAAAGGGGCCAAATGATATAAGAAAAAAAGATTAAAATAAGGTGATAGAATTTTGAGTTTAATAAACAAAAGATAAAAATGTAAATAGTATCTGAAGAAATATTTCAGGATAAAAAGTGAAAGAGCCAAGAATATTAATAAAATAAAAAAGAGTGACAAGAATGCTCAAGGCAGAAGCAATGATCTGAAATATGTTTCCTTGTATCTAAGAGCTTGTCAGTTCTAATGAAAAGTATAAGAAATTGAGTTTTGAAAGAAAAGAAGGAAAAGGAGAAGTTGAAAGAAGAGAAGAAATAAGACCAAAATCTAGAATGGAAGATAACAATCGCAACAATGTCTATAAAAGAAGGGAGAGCAGACATCTGCTCAGCTCAGCACATCCAGTTCCAGGGAGGAAGACACGGTTTCTCTGGGACACAGAGAAGTCCTGGAAGGGTGTGGGGTAAGGAACACACTGCCTGAAGACTGCCTAGCCAAGCTATTTCGTGATGAGATTGCAGAGAGGTGAGCCTAAACAGAGACATGAATGCCCCTTAGCCTTTGAAAAAAAGCAACCTTGAGGATTGCAGAGACAACTAGGACATGAATTTTAAAAAGAACAGAAATAAAATGAATGGTAGATAATGTTTGTGGAGAACATTAGGTCATTAAAGTTTCGAAAACAAAACTAGAACACCACTCCTGGAACCATCTAGTGGAGGCCAGATCCCCCCTGACCACATGGGCACTGCTTCCAGACCATGCTGCACAGGCCACATGGTATCTAAATCCAAACTTCAGAGGTGCTGAGGGCCATAATGGCCATGGTTATGAATTCCAGAAGATAGAGCAGAAGTGAACAACAGAGGGAGGGCATCCCTGAGGCTCCTCAATGAAAATTGAAGCCCACTGGGAAAGAGAAGAAAATCTCTGCAATAAAGGCACACTGGACTACTGTAGTTGGTAAGTTGGTGAGATCAGTACCTCCCATAGGAACTTGGACTTGCTTTGGGGGAAGGACAGCTGGAACCTGCAGCAGAACCTTGCAGAGTTCAGTCCAGCAGGAGGTCAGGGAGCTCAACTTGGGCCGTACAGCCTGAAATCAGCCTGAATCTCAGTGGACTATAGCTGGCTTGCTGAGCCTAATTGACTTGGATCTGCACACTGCTACCCTTGTTGTCTACTGCAACAGCAGAGACATACCCTGAAGGAGACACTTTTTCAAAAAAAATTATATATATATATATTTTTTTTCTCCCCCCCCCTTCTTGTTCTGCATTTCTCTCCCTTTGTTCCTGTTCCTGTCCTATTTTGGATTTTTTTCTTTCTCTCTCTCTCTCTCCATTGTCATTACTCTTATAGGAAGGTGAATACAGTTTCTAGCTTCCCTATTGCTCCTAGTTTGTTCTGTTCTTGTCTTTGTTCCTTCACTCTCTCTTTTCCTCTTGTCTTCAAGTTTCCCAAAATTTGCACGATCTTCCTGTGTCCTCTAGCCCCACTTCTAACCTTTTCCTCTCCTTCTATCTCTCTATCCCTCCCTCCCCAACTCCTTCTAAGTCCTCATCCCAAAGGGTAAATTTGCTGTATTGAATGTTTTTTTTTACTACAAACATATTTTGGGCTGCTCTTTGATTTTGATCTAGCTCTTGTGATTAAAGGTGACAGATTAATTGCCACCACAAATTGTCATTTTCTAAGCTATGTTTGATGCTATTGTTGATGGTGATTGTATCACTTAGGGTAAGGTGTCATGATTGATCTAATCAGTTGTCCTCCCTGGTGTTCTAAAAACAAGATTGCCTAAGAGTCATTAGAGATTCAAAGCCTAAAGACCAACCATACCTGGAAGACACCTCTGAGAAGCAATCATTCAATAAGAGATCTAAATACAAGCAATAAAGATACTCACAATAAGCAATATTGAAGTATCACCCCAGGAAGTAAACCAAAAACACCATCAACAACAATAGAAATGAGAAGACATCTAATCAAAGCAGAAACCCAGACTTCCAGCTTCCCACAGGCAAATTCTGAGGGCAACAAAGTGAAAAAAATCTGATAATCAATCATGTGGACAACCTGAATTGATAGCACAGGAGGTAAAAAAAAAAAACAACAGATGAATGAGGCTCTAGAA
The DNA here is from genome assembly GCF_000247695.1 of Heterocephalus glaber. Next base: position 4,573,078 of record NW_004624806.1, read on the forward strand.
AAATTCAAAATGGAAATAATTTTCCAGATAACTACAGAGATGGTGAGTAGACTGAAAGACATGATTAGAGACTGTAGAATAGAAACAGATAAAAAAATAGATGAGCTCAGTACCATGATGGAAGCCATGAATGCCCAGCAGAGTAAAGAAATGGAAACCATGAATGCTCACAAGAGGAAAGAAATGGAATCCATGAAACAGATTCAAACAGATATCCAGGAGATTAAAAACACCATTGAAAGTATTTGCAGCATGGGGCTGGGGATTTAGTCCAGCAGTGCCACTGCCTGCCTTGTAAGCACAAGATTCCGGGTTTGATCCCTGGTACAAAAAAAAAAAAAAAAAGAAAAAAAAAGAAAAAAAGAAAAAAAGAAAGCATACAGTGCAGAATGAGCCAACGTGAACACAGAATATCAGATATTGAAGACAAGATTGCTGTTAGTGACCATGAAAAGAGATATTTCTTAAAAATAGTAAGGGACCAGGCCAGGGCTTTAGCTCAGAGGTGCTGCTGCCTGCCTTGCAAGTGCAAGGCCCTGAGTTCAATCCCCAGTACCCTCCCAAAATAATAGTAAGGGACCATGAGAAATGGATCCAATGCTGCTAAATGATGCAAAGAATAATATAAGACTTGTAGTAGTCCACGAAAAGCAGGAGAAAGTACAAATGACATTAAAAAAAAAGTTCACAGAAGTAATGGCAGAAAACTTCCCAAGCGGAGGAAAGGAATTTGACTTACAAATAAGTCAGTCATACAGGACTCCACCTAGCAAATATATATAAAAAAATCTACACCTAGACATATAATAGACAAGATCCCAGAAACCTAACAGAAGAACAATCCTACAAGCAGCTAGAGAAAAGAAACAAATCATATACAAAGGAAAGCCCATCAGAATCATAGCAGACTTTTCAACACAACCCTAAAGTTAAGGAGAGACTGAAGTGAAGTATTTCAAGCCCTAAAAGAAAATAACCTCTAACCTAGATTGCTGTGTTCTGCAAAATTATCTTTCAAAATCACTGGGGAAATTAGATACTTCCACGACCAAGAACAGCTCTGAAACTTCATGAATACCAAACCAGCACTCCAAACTATTCTAAACATTAGCCTAAAAAAAACAAAGCAATGAGAGTCACAACTCCACGAGGTCCAAAAAGAGCAAAGCCATCAGGCAAGGCAAGAAATTAAAGGGAGAGGGGGGAAAATTAAAGAGCCAACAAGGGGAAAATATCATGATAAGGATAAGCCAATATGTATCAATTATAACCATCAGTGTTAATGGCCTCAATTCACCAATCAAAAAAAATAGACTGGCAGAATGGATTAAGAAGCAAAATCCAACAATATGCTGAATACAAGAAACACACTTAATTCAAAAAGAAATCCATAGATTGAAAGTAAAAGGATGGAAAACAATTCTCCATGCAACAGGAACCCAGAAAAAAGCAGGTGTAGCTATTTTATTTTCAGACGAGGTAGATTTCAAACCAAAACCAATTAAGAGAGACAAAAAAGGTCTCTACATTCTCGTAAAGGGAATAATCCAAGAGGAAGAGATAACAATCATAAATATGAATGTTGCACTAGTATGCAACAAATACTAGTGCTCCCAAGTATATAAAACAAATATTAATGAACATGAAAAAGCAAGTAAGTGCTAATACAGTTGTAGTAGGGGACCTCAATACCCTACTGTCACAAATAGACAGATCATCTAGATAGAAAATCAACAACAAAATACTAGAATTGAACCAAACTTCTGAACAAATAGACTTAATAGATGCCTACAGAATGTTCCACCCCACAAAATCAGTATACACATTCTTTTCAGGTGCACATCAGTCATTCTCCAAAACAGACCACGTGCTATCTCACAGAAGTATCATGCAAAGGAACTGTAAAGTAAATTTTCAAAATAAATGCAAAGGAATTGAAGTTATCCCCTGTATATTATCAGACCATAATGCAATTAAACTGGAGATCAAATCATAAGAAACTGCAAGAACTTCACAAACACATGGAAATGGAATAACTCTCTCCTGAACAACCAATGGGTCACAGAAGACACTAAAGAAGACATTAGACAGTTACTACAATGAAATGACAATGCCAATACAACATACAGGAACCTATGAGACACATGAAAGCAGTTCTATGAGGGAAATTAATAGTAGTGAATGCCCATACTAGGAAAACATAGCAAGATCAAATAAACAATCTAATGCTGGACTTCAAGTTCCTAGAAAAAGAAGAGCAAGACAAACCCAAAGCTCACACAAGGGAGGAAATTATAAAGATCAGAGCAGAAATCAGTGCAATGGAGACTAAGAGAAGGATATAAAAAATCAACTAATTGAAGAGTTGGTTCTTTGAAAGAATAAATAAAATCAACAAACCCTTAGCCAACCTTATCAAAAAAAGGAAAGAAAAGGCTCAAATCCATGCAATTAGTAATGAAAAGGGTTAAATCACAACAGATCCAGCAGAAATCCATAGGAACATCAATACCTACTTTTTTTGTATTAAATTCTTTTATTGATACATTGTAGGTACACAACACAATTACATTTCTCATTGGGAATTGTAACTTTACATAATGCATCTTGGTTCTTATTTTTTCCCCATTCCTAGCCCTCCCTTCACCCCCTCCACCCTTCTCTATTT
>NW_004624806.1:4579694-4617079 GCF_000247695.1 Heterocephalus glaber
ACCAAAAACAAATGCTGGTGGGGGTGTGGAGAGAAAGGAACCCTTCTCCATTGTTGGTGGGAGTGCAGACTGGTGCAACCACTGTGGAAATCAATTTGGGGCTACCACAAACAACTAGGATTAGAAGCCCCATTTGACCCAGCTATTCCTCTGCTGGGTAACTTCTCCAAAGAATTAGAAGAGTCATACCACAGTGATATATGCTCACCCCATGTTTATAGCGGCAGAGTTTGTAATAGGTAAATCTTGGAAACAGCCCAATTGCCCAACTGGAGACTGGTTAAAGAAGGTGTAGTTTTTTTTTAAATAAAATGGAGTACTACTCAGCCATAAAGAATGAGAAACTAGAGACATTTATAGCTAAGTGGATGAACATTGAGGCCATACGCTTAAGTGAAATAAATAGGACACATGTGTGTAAATACCAAATAGTTTCTCTGGTGTGAAAAACAAAAAGTGTAAGTAAGGATCAAAATGTATAATTGATGGTGTGTAAGAGGATGAAAGGTCTAAAGGAGTAGGGGAAGTGGGAGGGTTAGGGGAAAGGAAAGAAGGGAAAAGAAAAAATATGAGAAAAGAAAAAAATGGAAACAAAGTCTTTGTAAATAGGGAAGGGAGGGCAGTGGGATGGGGAAAATATAAGAACCAAGATAAGTCATGTAAAGGTACAAGATCCCAATGATGAATGTAACTGTATTGTTTACCTAAAATGTACCAATAAACTTAATGAAAAAAAGGAAATTCATGTAGATGTATATGTATATTTTGAATATATATTCTCTCATGTGTATATGAGAGAGGGAGAGAGAGAAAGAGAGAGAGAGAGAGAGAGAGAGAGAGAGAGATCTTAATTTCTCAGTAGCTTCCCTTGGCAGTGAATCTTTTATCATTTTACAACTCCAGTTGTAGCAGTTTATTTGGGCAAGGATAATAGATTACAATACTACAAATGATCTCACTCAATACTTTATTTTCTAAATTTAAAATGAAAAGATACTTTGAAAAAGGATTAAACTTTCCATCACGAACAGGTGGACAATCTGATGTCATTTGCCTCCTTATGTGTTACAATGTCCCAACACCTATGATATTTTATTGTCAAAAATGTTCAACCTGAACTAAGCCAGCCTTTAGTTCTAATTTCAAGTGTACAGAAAATATAGGGAAAATTATGAGAAAGAAAAAAAAATGGAAACAAAGTCTATGCAAATAGGGAAGGGTGGTGGGGGTGAAGGGTGCATAGTTAATGGGGAAAAAATAAAAACTAAGATACATCATGTTCAGGTACAAACACCCAATGATAAATGTAAATGTATTGTATACCTAAAATGTACCAATTAATATATAAATAGTAATAATAAAAAAAATATAGGGAATAGAAAAACAAGTTAAACAATGTGTTTAGATAAGTCCAGTATATGGGCTACACTTAGATAAACTAGAATATGGAACACAGGAGAAGACTTAGCTCTTCCAAAAAACAACGTCACAAAGAAAATAAAGGAGATAGGGACATATTAGATTAAAAGAGACTACAGAGACATTTAATTATTCACAATACAAAACATGGGTTGAAATGTATTTCAACTTTTTAAAATGGTTATCAGACATCATTGTTATAGGAGAGAAAATTTGAATGTAAATCTATACTTAAATATTAGGACTTCTTGCCAATTTTATTAGGTATGAATTGTTCCTATATATGTCTTTCTTAAAGCGATGCATATTAAAGTGTTTTTTGATGAAGCTATATGATGTTTGTGATTTCTTTAGAGAAAGAAGGAATACACTAATTTAGGAATATTCAACATATTCATTTGTAAAATGTGTTGGTAGGTGTATATGTGTTTATGTTACTATTCTTTCAAGTCTCTTGCGCTTAATAGATAACATTGGAAAAGCTGAAAAAATCAAATGTGACATCCACTTTTATTTATGAACCAAAATTTACACTAAAAATGAATAGTTTACTAGGAAAATATAATTTTAAAATTATATTTTAGGAAAAGCAAAAACAGGTAAATAACTTTGGAAGGCAGTTTTGGAAAAAAAATCTTCAGGATTTACCACCCATAATGTTTTTATCTTATAACAAGGAGGGGAAATATGAGTTATAAGCTATTATAAAATATTTTTAAGTAATTAAATTGTTTCCAGTTCATTTCACAAATATTTTAGAATCTATATCAAACCTTTGAAGTATGTCAAGAATAGAAAAGACAATGCCTGCCTAGCAAGTGCAAGGTCCTGAATTCAATTCCTGATTAAAAAAAAAAAGAATAGAAAAGACAAGAATAAAAAATTCTAAGTGTCTGAATATAGCAAATCTAAGTGAATCACTAGAAAATTAAACACACAAAATTAAAAGTGCAATTAATGTTAGAAAATTAATAATGTAGTTCATCCATTCCTATGGATATCACATCTTTTTGAGGCCAGCTTTAACTTCATATTCTGGCTTTTACCAGCCACTGGACATTAAGCCTTTTCCAATGCATTTACTCTTTTTGGAAAAGGAACATGATAAAGTGCACTTAACTAATATAATTGTTCAGAAATTAAATGAGGTACACATGAAACAGTCCTTTTTCTGCTACTGAGAAACAAATGCTCTTTACCATTATTAATATATCCAAGAAGGAAAATCATATAATTTCTTCACAAAAGTCCAAAAGATATTTAGCATAATATAATAACTACATGAATTCAATTAAAAATTCTGTATAACCTAAAGTTAGAAAGACATTGAAAAAGTGTATTAATTCTAAAGAAAAACCATCACTGTGCTCAGTGTACAACGTACTTGACTACAAAGCCAACCATTAGACAAATGTGCAAGAAAATGAGTAAGAGGATTTTCATTATTAGCAGTACTTAATATTGCCCAGGAAATGCTAGCCATCTTAATAAGAAAAGAAAAATAAGAATAGCCCATCAGAAAGGAAAGTATTTCATTATTTTTAGATAATAAAATTTGTCATCTAGAGCATCCCAGTGAATCAAATTTATCTCTTATTACTACATAACCATTTTTCTAAATCTCTGCTTTCATCAGGTATAATGTTGTATTTTCCAATATGTTTCCCTTCAAATGTTATTTCTCTGAAATAATTCACACATACAATAAATGGCTCAAAGGTCAATTTTGTGTGAGATTCATTATATTCTATATTCTCTTTGAGTTTTTCAATCTACACTAAATTATTAAAATTTCAATGAAATTGTACATATATCAAAATGATCAGAAAACAAAAATCTATTCTTGGTTATTTACTTAGTCAAAAAGTATTTATTTAGTGTCTACAGTGTACTATTTGCTATAATGACTTCCCTTGTGAATTTTATACTGTGGCTGGGGAGCCAGAAACTAATTCAGTACAAAATACCCTCTTTTCCAGGGTTTTGTTTTCCTCAGTTTCACTTATCCATGGTCAACTATGATCAGAAAATATTACATGGAAAATTTCAGAGATTGTTATTCATAAATTTTAAAGTCCACATCATTCTGAGTAGCCTGATAATTTTTCACTTGTTCCTCCTGGGACACAAATCCATGCTGTGTGCACTACCTGTGTGTTAGTCCCTGGGCAGCCATCTTGGTAATCAAATTGACTGTTGTGGTATTGCAGTGCCTGTGTTCAAGGAACTCTTATGTCTTATTGTAACCTGACACCACATCACAATGTCTATGCCATCTACCTTACACATCACCATCAAATCATCTCAAACAATCTCAAGCAGAGATTAGAGTATAATATAGTAAGATATTTTGAGTGTAGAGAGAGGAGGGAGGGAGGGAAGGGGGGGAGAGAGAGAGAGAGAGAGAGACTTTTACTGTGCCTAATTTATAATTCGAACTTCATGCTATGGAGCCATGTATAGGAAGAAATAAAATACACAGGATTTGGTACTCTCCATGGTTTCATGAATCCACTGGGGATCTTTGAGAATACTGCCTGAGGATAAGGGAGAACTGCTGTAATGACATAAGAAAAGATGAAATAGCAAATGTGATGTGATCAGGAAACAGCAGCAGGGAGTCTGTGAGAGCTTTTGTTGTCAGGAACTGGTGAGGAGTGAGGGGTTGAGCCCACATGGGAAGAACAGTATATGCAAAGGCCTGTGAGTAGGCAAAGCATGGTGAGTAGGAGAGAAGATCAAGGCCACTCTGTGTGGTGTGTGAGTGAGAACATGCTACAAGGCAAAGGAAAGATGATCTCTGGGTGATTTTAGGAAAGCACCATGTTTATTCTAGAAGCAAGGGAAAATCATTAGAAAGATTTAAATGAGTTTTGGAGAGACAATAAATCTACATTTTTTCTATTCAATTCTATTCCATTCCATCCCATTCCATCCACCATTTCATACCGTTCCATTTTATTCTATAGCTGTGCTGGGATCAAACCCAAGGTCTTGTGCATGTTAGGCAAGCATTCTGCCATTGAGCTACATCCCAGCAGAAGATCTACTTTTTAAAATGGGTTCCTATTTTTAACTGAAAACTAAGAACTGTTTTTAATTGAAAGCTAAAAGTAGAAGAGGCATCAGATAGTAAGCTAACAGATAGTCATGCAAGAAAAAATTAGACAATACTGAGGTGGAACTATTGAATCATGTTAGAAAATATCAAAGATGTTTTGGGTAAGTTAGGAGAAAGAGCTTCAGGTACATATAGGTCTGTACCTTCAAGTCAGAGATGCAGGGAAAGCAAAGGCCCATTATCTGTTTTGCCTCTCTTTTCTACCAAGGAAAATAATACGCAACTGAAAGGGGTAAAAGTAACTTTGCTTCCTGGTATCATAAGTCGGGCTCCACAGTTGTCTGTTGAAAGAAGTAGCACAAAGCATCATAATAGGAAAAGAAAGGGAATTTAAAAGGAAGAGATGGGCTGAGCTGGGACCTTCTCCTGACGATACTGAAAACTGAAAGGGGCTGGAAGAGTAAGGATTGGAAGATATTCTGGTTTTCAAAAAGGACAATGAAGGAAGCAGAATTTATTGAACAGATGGGAAAACTTGATTTCAATCTTGCACAAACTCTAGACTTAATTTTATAGGGCCTGCCACAGTAGGTTTTTAAGGAACAAATGATGTCAGATTAAATTCAACTCCATTTCCTCCCTCCCTCCCTACTTCTCTCCCTCCCTCCCTTCCTTCTTCCTTCCTTCTTTCTTGCAGTATTGAAATCAGGGAGTGTTTAGGCACCTCCCCAGCTGTTTTACATCCTTAGTTAAAGACAAGGTCTCTCCAAATTGCTGGCCTGATCTCTGTATGACTGGAAAAGGTGACAAAAAGTGAAACAGGCTGTGGTCTAACCTCAGTTTGGGATGAACTGCATATATAGTGTGGCCCCAAGATAAGGCAGGTTGCTCACACAGCCCACCTTGGGGACCTACACAGGATCATGTCTTTTCTCTCTTCCTTTTATTTCTCACTCCAAAAGTACACAATAGAGATCATAAAGACATATAGTTCATTTTAGATGATTATGGACAACTCAATGTTTGTCCCCAAAGTGGCACAGTTAGGTTTTATTATATAAACTTGGGGCCAATTTAAGATAAAAGATTTTAAGATAGATTTTTCTCCAAATATAAGTTAAAAAATAAAAGAACAAAGCCTTAAACTTGGGTTTATAATAAAAAAGATAGTAAACAAATATCTCAGATAGCAATCTACAACTCTTGTCTATGAGAAGATATTCTATACTACAACAAAAATCTAAATGTACTTTTAGATAAAAATCCCCAATGTTCTAACATAATAATGTCAACATAACTGTTATGTTAACATGTTGTTTGCTCCTAATTTCAAATTTTCCCTATAAAACTTTAGAACTGTTATCTGGTAATAAAATTCTATAAAAGTTTGACTTCTAAAACAATCATGATTAAAAAATATAGCAGTTTCCTGGTCATATTTTATATTTCACTCTGACTATTTCAAAGTACTTTATATCAAGATAAACCTACTGCTCCCACTTAAATACTGGTGTAATTGACCTTCTGGGTGTTCAACAACTGAATCTTAGAGATAATGCTAAAGAAAAACAACTAGGCAAAGAAAACCGCCAATATTTTGACCCTGGCTCCCCAAGGACCCAGAACATGAGAAGATCTCTCTGCAAGATCATACTACTTTGGTGATTCACCTAACCTCCTGAGTAGGGAGATTGTTAGACCCCCAGAGAAGAGGAGTTAACCACTGTACACTGTGCTTAAAGGAGAATCAGCAAGGAAAAAATGTATCCCATGCTTCCACAGGAAATCATATGGTCAAGCAAGACTGTGACTTGTCCTGGCAGATTACTTTAATAGAGGAGTTAAGAAACTCTGTACATGGTCTCAAAAGTAACACCTGAGAAGCTTTAACTGATATATATATATATATATATATTTTTTATATATATATAGATATATATATCAGTTTTATATATATATATCTGGAGGTTCATTTTGATTAACACAGGTCTCACTGATACACTCAGGAGAAAAGTATAACCACAAGACACATAAGATATAATAATAATTTAAGCTAGATATGAGGAGGGGGTCCAGTTACTACACTGGCCCCTAATGACAGCCTCCAGCTATACCTGTAGCTTGTCACTATTATGCCTCAATAAGGCTAAAAAGCCATAGTGATAGCTATAAAAGCTCAACATTCAGTCACACAAATAGGTCACTCTGACTACAAAATCACAAAAAAATATTGTCCAGATTTCAAACTCCAGAAACTGGACAAATGGTTCCTAAACAGAAAACTACTTGTGCCCAGCTCACATACATAGGAGGGCAATACCACTCATTATATCTAGATGAGGAAAAGCTGACTGTGTGTTAATAAAATACACACATAGTCAAAGCAGCTGTCAGTTCCCTTTCAGGCCCTCAACAGGCAGCCTGGGTCCAATTGCTCCAAGCATGGATCACGCTTAAGCATATTAACTACCACAGGGATTAGAAGCAACTATATTGCCCTATACCCCTCTGCCTCACTGCCCTTTTGGCATCTACTCTCACTCGATCTCTCAACATACATAGAGACTAAGGCCATCTTCTTCCCCTGTGGCACCTCAGGATATTTTTGCCTGCCTACCACGTTTTGGGTATCTATCCTTCAAATAGACCTTCTGGACAGCTCCTAGCCAGTCCTTTCCCTTGATAGTGATGATCCCACAAAAATAAAAAAGGTGATCCAAATTATCCCCTTACTGGTAGAATTGGGGATAACAGCAGGGACTGGTAAAGGATTAACTGGTCTCACCACATCACTCTTCTACTTCAACCAGCTCTCTCTTGACCTCACTGAGAGTTTACAACAAATGGCATGGAGCCTACCAGTCCTCCAAAACCAAATAGATTCACTAGCAGCAGTGACTTTACAATAACCAGAGGGAACTAGACCTCTTGACTCCTGAAAAGGGAGGCTATGTCCAATCCTAGAAGGGAAATGTTGACAACTGTGCTTCTAAAATCCATTGAAAATTATCTGAGTCTTGGTGATCTTTAGGGATCTAAAATTGGGCATACTGGTTACTTCCTCTAACAGGGCCATTATTAACAGGGCTGGAAGTAACAAGAAGTAATAAGAAGTAATAAGAAGTAACAAGAAGTAATAAGAAGAATTATTAATTCTTCTTATAACCCTGTTATTTGTACCATGTATATTCAACCTCTTGGTCAAATTTGTTTCTTCTTGTTTAACAGCTTTAAAGCTACAAATGCTGGTGTAGATAGACTCATTGACAAGCACTCCTTTTGATTTCTACTTGGGACCCATAGATAGACCTCACAGTGGTGGGTGCAGAGCCCCCTCTCAGCTAAATTAGGTCCAGCAAACAGCACCCCCCCAACCCTAATAGCAGTGAAGGGTTGCCACTATAGTAAGTGGGTTGAGACCAGGAGGTAAAGGAACAGAGTACAAGGGGCTGAGTAAACTGAAATAAGATGAGATAATCCTTGAGGGAAATTGGTGCTGAAAAAGACAAAGAACCAATAAAATCCACTGAGGACAAGAAGACTGGAAAGCAGTGGAAAAATCTGCATTTTTGTATTTTCTCTGCCCATTTGTCTGCCTTTTTGCGTGTGGACCAGAGAGCTGTATATAAGCTCCCAGATTCAAGACCTTCCTTGGTGTCTTCTTGCCCTCCTCCTCTAGTGAGGGCTTTTCTCTGTTCTCTCTACTACATTACACCTGGTCTTTTCCCCACTGCTTATCGTGTCTTGTTGTCCTGACTCCTCAGACTTCATCACCCTCAAGACAAGAACTCAGAGATAGGGAGCTGGTTATACCTAAGCTTCTATCTTTCCCCTAGAGGAAGTTGCCCCTTAACAAGGAAGATTCTTGTATCTGAAAAAAACATCTGATCAGTGTAAAAATTTATATAACATTCTTTCTTCTGTATAGTCAAATGTGGCAGCTTTCTAAAGCACCTCAAGGTAAATGTAATAGAACTTTGACTTCTTTGATTCCTAAAAAAATTCAGCCAAAGTTGATCTGGAAGATTATTTTCTCTCCTCAAGTAACAGGTTAGTAATGAAAGAGCTTCTAACAGTGCTACAAGGTGGCTGTTGTTATTCCCATTGTATAGATGGATAAAGACTCAATTTAAAATTAAGCATTTTCCCAAAACTGTTTGTTTCAGAAACTCCATAGCTAAAATTTGAGTCCTACATATTTGCCTCATTAAACTGCACTCTTTCTTCTAAGAGGATCTTTTTGGGGTTAGGGACTGTTTTTAGAGGGTAAGGGAGGTTTTATTTCTGTAATTTAAAAAAAATTTCATAATAATTGCTCCTCTACAGTGATATCCTTATCTCATATTTGTCTTCTTTCATATTTCCAGACCACAAAAGGCATAAAGGAAAAGTGGTTTGTTTGTTATGTAAGTCCAGCCTTGAGAAATTCTCACAAATAAGACTTAGTGAAATTAAAGAAGTTAAATCTTGCTCTCCTTTCCTAAACCAGAAAATGGGAACACAGTAATATGAAGGATGCAAAATACTGTTTGCTTTAAATCTGATTTCTACTTTTGTGAATGCTCTTACTTAACAAGGTCTGTGGCTGCAGAATGAGTAATATGGAAAGTAGAGGCTGTACACCCAACCTGAGCAGATGAAAAGGTGAATACATAGAGTGAGAGATGGAGCTGGAGCTCACACAGAAGACATGTCTGTCTGTTCATGTTATTTGAAAGCAGTAAGTCTAACTAGATGAGTGGTTCTGATTTCATGGTCAGGTTATAAATATTCCTGGGAATAATGTCAGAGTCAGAAGTCAATAAACATTTGCTGAATTTCCTGAATGAAAAACATTCTTAATAAACATAACTTGGGTGGTCTTACTGGCTACTGCTCAATTCACTATGTATCATATGCAGTGACCATAAAAGATCATTTACCAATATTGGTTACTTAGAAAAGGTAAATTTGATTTTGAAATAATAGTTACTAACATCTGCAATATATTTTAATTATAGGAAGTGGTTTACATCATTCAAAACAAATGAACTTCATCAAAAATATATCATTAAATGAGTTAAAACTTTAACACTTTTAAGCCAATACAGTAAAAAGAAAATCATGCCACACATGTTAGCTATATGAAGGACTGGTAGAAGATAATTATCCCAACCCAAACAACTAGAAAATCCACAAAAAATACAAATAAAATGAAACAGTTAATTGATAATTTTATATCCTTCCCCTCATTCTTCTTAGCAGTTGCTTAGATTTTATCTGTTGTAACAGATGTTTCATGCTGTGTCACTGTTCTTTTAATTTGCATCTCACTGATAACATACTTTGAACATCTTTTTATATGTTTGTTGTTTGTATATCTTTTTAGATGAGATGCCTTTTGTCCATTTTTATTTGGGGTGATGGGTTCTTTATTGTTGAGTTTTAAATGTTCTTTGTACATTTTTGAATACAAGTCTTTTAATGGTTAGGTGTTTGTTATTATTTTCTCCCATTGTGCAGCTTGTCATTATTATTATTTTTTTTCTTTTGGTACTGGGGATTGAACTTGGGGTCATTATATTTTCTTAATAGTGTCTCACAAAGACAAAGTTTTGAATATTAGTAAGTTCAAACAAGTGGTCTACCTTTATCCATTGTTTTTCTTTCCTAGGTTTCAGATACCCAAAGTCAACTGAGATCTGAAAATATTAAATGGAAAATTCCAGAAATAAACAATTTGTAAGTTTTATATTATTATTTTTTTTTTTAGTAGTGTGATGAAAGCTGCCAGTTCCCACTCTCACTTGCCTGGTACTATCTCCACAATGTATTCCCTATTCACCCTAGTCTCTGAATAGATATCTTGAGGATCAGATTGACTGTTCCCTTATTTTACTTAATAATGGCCCCAAAGTATAAGAGTAGTGGTGCAAAGGAAGCACCAGGGTGTAAGATGTGAAAGGGAAGATTAACTCTGGTCCTATGTGGCAGTGCTTCAGGGCACATAGAAAAAGCATAGTAGGCATACATAGGCTCTGTACTATCTGGATTTCAAGCATCTACTCAGGGTCTTAGAATGTAACCCCTGCAGATGGGATGGGAGCTACAGTATCCATTTCCTCTTTCATGGATTGTGCTTTAGTTACAGTATCTAAAAACTCATAACTGAACACAACAGACACCTTGATTTTCTCCTATTTTCTTCTAGAAATGTTATTGTTGTGTATTCTACATTTAGGCCTACTATCAATTTTGAGTAACATTTGTGAAAAGTATAAGGTCTGTGTCTAAATTTTTTGCCATAGAAATATACAATTTTTCCAATATCATTTATTGAAAAGATTATTCTTTCTACATTGGATTATCTTTCCTCCTTGACCAAAGATTAGTTGGGTATACTTATGTGAATCTATTTCTGGACTCCATTCTATTCAATTGATCTATTTTGCATTTTCACCACATGGTTTCAATTGCTGTACATGTATAGGAAATCTTGAACTTAGGTAGTATCAATTCTCCACTTTGTTCTTCTTCATTATTTTGTTAACTAGTTGGGTCTTTTGCCTCTCCATAGAAATTTTCGAATCAGTTTGTTGTTACTCACAAAATAGCCTGACTGAATTTTGTTTGGAATCTTTTTGAATCTATATAATTCATTAGGAAAGACTGACATCACAATATTGAGTTTTTATTTCCATGAACATGGCATAGCTCCCCATTTATTTAGATTTTCTTTGATTTCTTTAGTTTTGTAGTTATCTTTCTATAGATTCTGTACATATTGTGATAGATTGGTAACTACATACTTCATTTTTTGAAATATAAATGGTAATAGAAATGACACTGTTTTAAATTTTAAATTCCCATTGTTCATTGCAGGTGTATAGAAATGCAGTTGACTTTTGTGTATTAACTTGTATGCTTTAATATCGCTATAATTGCTTATTGGTTCCAGGAGGTGGTTCTGTGTTTCATTATAAAAAGTAATTTAAAATATTGTACATAGAAAATTATATCATTTGAGGACAAGGTGGCTTTTTTTCCCTTCCATATTGCTGTAATTTTTATTTCTTTTTTACTTATTACATTAACTGGGACTGCTTTATGGTGTTGAATAAGAGTGGTGGGGGAGATCCTTGCCTTGTTCCTGATCTTGAGGGGAAAGCACCTATTTTCTCACTATCAAGTTCAATGTTCTCTGTAGGATTTTGCAAATGTTCTTTATCATGTTGAAGAAGTTTCCTTCTATTCCTAATTTGATGAGAGCTTTCATCATGAATGTACTAGATTTTGCCAAATGCTTTTTATTCTTTGATATGATTTTTCTTGTTTAGCTTGTTGATATCATGGGTTATGTTTACTGATTTTTAATTGTTAAACTACACTTGCACACCTAGAATAAATCCCCTTAGTCACATGACTGTTTTTATGTACTGTTAAATTTAGTTTGCTGTATTTCATTCAGAACATTTATTTCTTAGGAAGAAAAGGGGCAAAGGGGAAGGAAGTGGGAGGGCTAGAGGAAAGGATAGAAGGGAATGGGATTAATATGAGAAAATGGAAAAATAGGAACAAAATCTTTGTAAATAGGGAGGAATGGAGGGGTTGAAGGGAGGGCTGGGCAAAGGTGAAAAATAAGAACCAAGAGAGACTATGTAAAGGTGCAAATTTCCAATGATAAATGTCATTATATTGTATACCTAAAATGTACCAATGATTAGAATGAATAATTGATAATATAAAATAGGAAGAAAAGGTCCAAAGGGGTAGGGGTAGTGGGAGGGGCAGGGGAAAGGAAAGAAGGGAAAGGAAAAATGCTGAGAAATGGAAAAAATGGAAATAAAGTCTTTGTAAATAGGGAAGGGTGGAGGGCATGAAGGGAGGGCTAGGAATGGGGAAAAAACAAGAACCAAGATGTATTATGTAAAGGTACAATTCCCAATGAGAAATGTAATTGTGTTGTATACCTACAATGTACCAATAAAAGAATTTAATAAAAAAAATTTGGCAAAATGTAGTATATCTTTTTATTCAAACTATTTCTCTTCTATTTGGTGATTATCATCACAGATTAACATGAATATATGTTTATTGTTTGTTTCTTATATATTATTTGTTTTCTATTTGTCCCACCTCTTATTTTTTCCACTTTTCTTCTTTATTATATTCTTTTGGGTTACATTTTCTTCATGATTACACTTTATCTCCTCTGTGGGGTTATTAGCTAAAACTCTGTCGTGTATTTGTGTGTATATTTTATGCTTGATTTAGGGTTTATGAAATATATTTTCAACTTATAACAGTATAGTTTCAAGTGCTTTTGTACCACTTCACATACCACATAATAACCTTAGAAATTTGCACGTGTATTTCTTCCCTTCACATCTTTCTTCTATTCTTTGAATAGTTCTACATGTTAAAAACTGCAGAAAATATTGTTTAATTTTTCATTAAGTAATTATATTTTAAAGAGATCTATACAATAATAAAATAAATCTTATATTTATGTACATAAAAAAGAACTTTTATTTCTATGTTCATTATAATATTGGTCATTTTCCTTTTTGAGGGATGTCTATTTGGATCGGCTTTAATTAAGGCAACCTGGTTTTTAGAGGATGCAGTAGAGAGTGCTGTACTTCTATTTCTGGAGTGAAGTGCAGGTAATTAGAATTATTTTTTATTAAGCGTTTTGCGAATTCACCAATGAAATCAAAACAAACCTGCTTTGTTTTTATTTTGAAGATTATTGAATCAATTTCTTCAATAAATATAGACCTAGTCATATGACCTATTTTTCTTTGTGTGAGTTTTGATTATTTGTGTCTCTCAAGAAATTGGTTCGTTTCATCTAAGTTATTATCTTTGTGGGCATAGTGGTATTTGTAATAAACTTTTGTTTCCTTTTTAATGTCTATAAGATTAATAGTGATGCATACTTTTTCATTTCTGATATTTGTTGAATCATGACTTCTCTCATTTTCTTGTTTGCTCTTACTTGGTGGAGCATTCTGTATATGCCAATTAGGTCAAGCTGATTGATAATGATGTTTACACTCTCTATATTCTTTCCAAGTTATGACCTTTCTAGTTATGACATTATGCATAATTTTGCAAGATATATACATTGGGGAAACTGAGCAAAATGGATAAAGGACTTCTGAGTATTATTTCTCAAAACTGAATGTGAATCCATAATTATCTCAACAAATTTCTAAAAGTGTTAATCAAGATACTATAATATCAAAATAATTATTTTAAGTATGATTAAAATGTATTACTTCCATCACTTTTTTAATTGAATTTTTACCTATTTCATTTTTAAACAAGAAATAAAATTTAGAAACCACCTAGCATTAACAATTTTATACTGATCTATTTACTACACAGAGACAATAAAATCTCTAACCATAATTATATTTAAAGTTTTCCTTTAGATCTCTACTTGTTGCTTCATTAATTTTGTTTTTTTGTTAATGTATATATTATCAACATATCATAAAACCATATCTGACAAGGGACTAATATCTAGAATATCTACAGAACACTTAGAACTCAATAGTAAAAACAGAACAAAAAATCCACTAAAAATGGGCAAAAATCATGAAACATTTTATGGAATAGAATATACAAATACAAAAGGAAAATAAAAAGATGTGTACCATCTTTAGTCATAGGAAAATGAAAATTCAAACCAAACTGAGATTTTAAAATATCCCTATCAAAATATCTAATATAAAAATAGTGACACCAGGTGATGATGAAGATGCAGTCAAAAGTGGCCACTTAAATTTCTGGTGGGGAATGTAAATGGTTTAGTTATTCTGGAGTACACTTTGACAGCTTCTTATAAGTAAACATGTAATAATCATATGATTCGGCTACTGTACACTTTGACATGTAGTCTACAGGGGGAAGAAATTTATCTTTACATAAAATCCTGTATGGAAACATTAATAATAGCCTTATTTGTACTTATTTGTAGGCAGGCTGAAATCAGTCCTGATGTTCTACTGAAGATGAATGGCTAAATAGGCTCTTTGTATATAATACCATGGAGTACTATTCTGCAATACAAGGTACTAGCTATTAATACACTCACACTTGGGTGAATCTACAGGGATGTGGTGAATTGAAAAACTCAACCCTTAACAGCTACATACTGTATAATCCTATTTATATGGTATTTCTGTAAATGCCAAAATTTTAGAAATAGATGACAGGTTGCCAAGGGTTATGTGTGAGGGGTGGAAGTTGAAAGAAATTATGTAGATATGGTTATGAAGGGACAGGATGGAGGCTGCTCATGACATTGGACTTGCTGAGTACCTTGACAGTGGTGGTGGATAGAGGAACCACACTGAGTTTATTCACAAATGGGTCCAAGTAGGACAGGGATGTCCTATCAGTATCACCTTTCCAGTTAGGATTTTATCCCATAATTTTGCAAGATACATACATGGGGGAAACTAGGCAAAATGGACTTCTGAGTATTATTTCTCAAAACTGAATGTGAATCCATAATTATCTCAACAAATTTCAATTAAAAGGATTAACCAAGATACTATTTAAGAATCAAAATGATTATCTTAAATATGATTAAAATGTATTACCTCTGTCACTTTTTATTGAAGTTTTACCTATTTCATTTTTTAAAACGAGATAAGATTTAGAAACCAGCTAACACTAACAAGGGAGGAGAAAAAATAAGGCAGCTTAATTTATTTTACTTTTTTATTGTGGAATGTTTGTCTATTACTGACTCCCTCAGTTACTCAAACATAGATTTAAATGTGTTCTTTAAATACTTAAGATAAACACTTGTAAATTAGTCTACCATTAATAAATGTCTACTTCCCAATCAATATAGAATGTAACAGCTGCCATCTCGACAGGAAAATAAAGTTAAAAACAAATAAGAACCCCAGCTTTAGATTGGAAACTATAAATGATTACAAAATACAAATTCATTAAAGATGAAAATCTGAATGTCTGTGTTAAAGTCTTACCTTTCAGTAATTTAGAATGTGACTTTATTTGAAATAGCATCATTTCAGACATAGTTAATTAAGGTAAAATGAAGTCAAACTGGAGCAGGGTGGATCCCTAACCCAAAATGATGAGTGCCCTTCTAAAAGTGGGAACTTCAGACACAGGCACACACAGAGGAACAGCACTATGTGAAGAAGGCAGAGACTGGGTTGACAGTTCCATAACCTAGGAAACACCCAAGATTGCCAGCAAACATCAGGAGGCGGTGAGAGGCATAGTACAGATTGTCCTAAGCAGCCTTTGGGAGGAACCAATAGTACTAAAAAGTACTTTTAAAAAATACAGTCATAGACTATTTGAAATACCATAGTAGTCATGATGTAGGAGAAAAATTATCAAAAGTTAATTACACAATATTCAGAGCAAAGTCACTGTTTTACCTTTTTTATTACTTTTCTTTTGAAGAAATAAGTTCAATATAACAACCAATATTTTAGTTCAAATACTTAGAAAAAACACCCTAGAACAAATAAAACAGAAAAAGAGAGAATTAAAACCAATACATTGGAAAGTAGTAAGATGGTGGAAGTGTATCTAAGGCCTGGGCTTTGGGAATGAACTATGAAGAATGCAAAATCTCAGGCTGTCACAAATGCAGCTGTGATAAAATTATGAAAAATGATGAGAAAAAGAAGTATATAAGCTGTGTGGGAGATTTAAGAATGTTAAAGCAGGAGACTATAAACAACTACTTTCTAAAGAACTGGAAAGTCTTGTTAGAAAGAAAACTATTTAGCAAAATAAAAATTTGTAAATTTGACTGGCAAAGAAAAGGATAGGACCACAGATACATAGAAAAAGTTCAAAAATGATAAAAGTCTCAGGCTTGGATGGTTGCAAAATTTTAAGAAACCAAAAGATCTCAGAACACTCAACTTGTTCCAGAACATAAAGTAAGAGATAGTCTTATTCAAAGGCTTAAACAGCCTAAATAACTTGGAATCAAAAGATATCTTCAGGCTGTGTTCTAGAAAGTGTACATCTGCAATTACCATGAAATAAAACCTGCCAATGGCTTCCTTTATTAAGCACTTGCTCTGAGAGGCAGAGGGAATGTGTCAAGCCTATCGCTGGCACCAGCCACTTTAATACCACAGAACATCTGTAAGGGCATGTAATTAACCTTATCTCTTAGAGGAAGAAGCCAAGAATCGGGAAGGGTAGAGAGTCTTCTCTGATGTTTGGCTATTGTTGCAATGGACCTCAACCCTCCCTCTTCTCTTCTGGTCCACACCTGGGCAAGGCTATCATGAAGTGACATGCTCCATCTTTTGGTCCTGTTGAGTTCAAGCTGTGGGAACCCTCAGCACCCAGGAACCCTTATGGTGGATCAGTGCCTACACCATGAGAGCACAGGTTACTCACTGTTCCTTTGGTGTAAGCTGTTCTGGAGCACCCTGGAAGCCTGCTTTGCTGTGAGTCATGCATCATGTGAGTGATGCATGTTTCAGTCCATGCTGGGTGCACATGTGGTATCACTAGCCTCAACATCTGCTATAGATTGAATTGTGTTCCTGAAGAAAGAAATGTTGGAGTTTGAATCCTGGTACCTGTGAGTGTGACTGTATACGGTAATAGGGTTTCCACAGAAGTTATCAAGTAATCTGTCATCAGGGTGGGACCTAGTCCGACATGACTCCAACCCACAACCTCATTTAACCTCAAGTACCTCTTTAAAGGTCCTATCCCAAATCCAGTCGCATTAGGGGTTAGTGTTTAAAAGATGAATTGGGGACACAATTCAGTCCATCAGAGAAAAATAAAATATTTCTATATGTATCAGTTGCCTTGTGCTGCAAATGTAAAACTGTAAAACATAAGGACTTTAAACAACATTAAACTTTAAACATTTCTTTTCCAGACAATTGTGTAGTTGGTCATGTGGACCTCTTCTTGGCCCTCTGGACTGACTCATACATCTGAAGCCGGCTTCCAGGCCAGCTGGAGTGGTGTAACTTGGAGGATCTTATCTGGAGGTGTTGGTCTCTGTTCCCTGGAGCCTCTCACCTCCCACCAGGCTGGCTTGGGCTTGAGCACATGGTAGACAGATGGGGCTTTACAGTCAAACACGGAAGGAACAGGGAAAGGGCTTCTTCCACTAACGGAGACTGGTGAAGGTAAGTAAAAATCAGGTGAGATTCAGGGAGACAACACAATATCCACGTTGCAAAGGAGGTATGGAAACAGGTAAGGAATCAGTAACCACGTTGGTGAGCAACCTACCTACACTCACTTTATTTGTTTAAACTAATTTGTCAAAATTCAACAGTAATTTATTTGAATATCATAAAATTACTGTTAGTCATAAAGAATCAAAACAAATACATTTACAAATTTTTGAAGAGTAATCAGAAAATCATACTAATCAGATATTAAAATATATAAAACAATTATTAAAATGATGCATCAGAATAAGAAGAGTCCTCCTGAAAGAGACTATGATTCTGAGATATAGTTTATATAAATATTTAAGATAGTTCAAAGAAAATAATCCACACCAGTGAGGAAGGGGTAGATTATAAATCACTGTTGAGAAATTTGCTTTAGTATTTAGAAAGCAATTCAGTTCTTCATTAAATACTACACAAGATAATGGATCCCAGATACAGTACATTTAAACGATAAATAAAACTGAGGAACAACTAAGAGGAAACTAAGAGGAAATATAGGTTAATATGTACCTGTTCTCTTGATGTGGAAGAAGTTTTCTAAGCCTAAAAGTAATAAATAGAAAAAAGAATAGATTTGACTACATAAAAATGTAAAAAAATAAATGCATGTACTGAAAGAATCTGACATTTGAACGCAACAGCTTGAAATGCTTAACAACGAAGGAGAAATACTTAAACTATATAAAGAAATTATGCAATTAATCAGAAAACCATTAAAACATAGATGAATAGATGAACCACATGAACAGAAAATTTCCGCATACTACTAAGAACATATGGGAAAAGTTTACCTGTAACAAACATCTAATAAAATTTTGTGAATATTTCCAAAAAAATGATAGCTTACTGCTTGCTGGTGAATAGGTAATAGAGTATTTTCAAACATTACTGGCAGAAAAAAAGATGTTTTGATTCTGTCTGAAAATAATTTATCAAAATGTATCACTACCCTTTTATTTAATGTCCTTTGACCTAACTTTAATTAGGTCAAAATCTGACCCAAGTTTCCTTTAGAAATAAATCCTTAGAAAATTGCTTCAAAATATGTGGAACATTTTATGCATAATGCTGCTTATAGTGGCAAAATACATTAAAACTGTTAAAAGTGGCCAAAAGTGTCAAGAAATGGGAATAAACCAAGGTACACAATAGACCATTGTTGTGTCTGTTCTCATGATATTTAAGAGGCATCTTATATTAAACAGGAGACAATTCCAGCAAGCAAAAGTCCCTGTTGTCCAGGGAGATTGGATTACTTTTCCTCCCCCTGAGTCTGTCCTCTAAATTCTCTAGATGACTATGGGTGACTTCTAACATAAGAAGGGCATGTTTGGTGTTTAAGGAAGCAAGTACTCTCCTGCTTGTGCGTTAGGATGCGAGCAGGTCTTCATGTCAGGTGGGCTGGGAGTGGTGGGGGAGACATCCGTGCCCTCCATGATCCTTCACAGCCCTAATGTCACAGAGAGAGCCCCTGATGTGTCGTGTGCTGTTACGAGTGTTGTTGGGGAGTTTATTGGAATTGCATGCTCGGGATCATTTTATCAATTTAGAGCAGACAAAGCATCATTATGAGAGCTGCATGGCAATGCCCATTTGGGTCCGGCTCACTGCTGTGGTGCTTTAGGCATTTGTGTGATGTGTGTAGCTGTGCATCAGTCTGTTGATAGAGCAGTCATTCTTTTCAATACACCTTTGATCTGCTGAAAGGTGACTACAAAGCATACAGCCAAGGTAGCAATGCAGGGCGAGTTTCACAATGCTTGTGTGAAAAAGGATGTGTCCCAGGGGCCCCTCTCAGAGCATGTAGCAGCTAATTGGTCCTGTTAGGTCAGCAATTAGCTGGGAGCTATTCAGAACTTCTGACAGGGCCACCTTTATCTTTAAACCAGCTCCGCATTGAACAATGACACTGCAGCCGGATGGGACATGTCCCGCGCAGCACAAAGCAGGTTGTGTCAGGGCAGTCAGCCTTCCTGGCCTGTACAATTGTCTGCCACTGGTGGCTTGCCATTGCTGGGCTCCATTAGGGCCATATGTGGCAATTCTCCTTTTTTAAAAATTTAATTTAATTTAATTTTTAAAATTAAGTTTATTTATTGTTACATTTTAGGTATACAATACAGTTACATTCATCATTGGGATCTTGTACCTTTACATGATATATCTTGGCTCTCATTTTTTCCCCATTCCTGGCCCTCCCTTTACCCTCTCCACTCTTCCCTATTTACAAATAATTTGTTTCTATTTTTTCCTTTTCTCATATTTTTCTTTCCCTTATTTTCTTTCCCCTACCCCTCCCATTTCCCCTATTCCTATAGGCCTTTTCTTCCTATTTGTGGCAATCCTTTGGTGAGAGAAACTGCATTTTTTCTGGTCTTAATTATCAAGCTGTTTAAACAACAATCTAAAAAACACATGTTAGAAGAATGGAAAGGTTAGATTTTCCTTTCAAATGGTGAAAAACTATTTCATATTTTCAAAAAGTATTTCATTTCAAAAATGATGTAAGTGTTGTTTTAAAAGTTAGTAAGAGTGAATTTTGGAAACTAAAACTAAAACTAAAAAGTACTCGCTGGGCTCTGTAAACCTGTAAACCTTTTGCTCCTGCTTTTAATAGCCAAGAAGGGAACTTAGGCATATTTCAGTTATAGTCTAAACTCTTTCAGTTTGTACTATTCACACTTGGTGTTCAAGAAGGAAAACTTTCTTTGTCTTTGCAAATAATCCTTTTACTCTCCTAAGAAAACGGCCCTTCTACAAAGTTACCTTCCTCCTACTTCAGAGATGAGTTGTAGATTGGTTTTTAATTTGTCTTCATTTTGCTTTTTGGTGGACAGGGTGGAGCAGTTCACCACAGTGAAGCCGACCTCCTAGAGCCTGACCAGACCTTGAGCTCAGGGTACCTTGGGTCCTTCACACCTGATTTCAGGGCCCTAGCAAGGCCCTACCTTACCCAGCTGCCTCTGCCCAGTGACTTCCATCAGCCTGACTCTATCCCTCTCGGAGAAGCACTGTCTCCCATGGGGAAGGGAGAGACACTACGACAGGTCTGTGGATGACAGCTCTATAATTTCAGTGTTATTTTAATACAATGTAGGTGCTTTATATATTTATGCAGCTTCATTTTATATCTGCTTTTTAGGATAATTGATTTGTACTTGTCGGTGCTAGATTTCAGTAAGTTGCCTCCTTTTCTTCTTTTCAATTTTCCCCCTTGTTATTTCCCTCTCAGTTGTTCTCCATCCCAAATGGAGAAACTAAAAAGTGTTCCCACAATGCCTTTTCTCTCTGCGGCCTCTGTTCTGGAAGGGAACCCTGTCCATAAGAGAAGACCAGCTCTTGCTGGCAATGCTGTGCAATGTAGTGACGACGGGGCACCAGGGCTCCCTTGGAGTGAATTTGCCAAGGCTCTGCTATGAGTTAAGTCAAGCCTAAGCCCCAGTTTAGGGTTTAGGGTTTAGGGACCTTTCAGGAGCACATCAGGGGCTGAGTGATGAGGTCTGTGCATAGTTTCTAGCTCTTCTGACAGCTCCTCCTGGAGGTATGTCATTACCCAGGGGAGGGAGCTGGGAGGTGGGGAGCAGATTTAATGGGTGATTTTACCAGCAGAAAACCAATTTTTCTATGTCTTGGTTGCCCACTTTTCACCAAGGAACTAGCATTTCCTATCCTGCAACAAGTTTACAGTTACTTATTTTTTTTTCTTTTTCTTTTTGGTGAGCACATTTCTGCACCATTGAGCTGACAACTGAAATCTGTCCCCCTTCTGAGTGTGATGTCAGTTGTGGGCCAGCCTGGCAGCAAGAGGGGAGAGGGAACAGCCAGGGGGAAAATGAAGCATTTTATGATTGTGACCGGCCTGGCTAAAACTGTGTGTCATGTGTCAGAAACCCTACGGCCTGGCAGATCTCTGTGGATGTACTTTGCCTCTCCTGACACATCCAAAGACTCGTGGGATGCCAACCCGCACCTGTAGCTTTCCTGGCTGACATGCAACCAGGCAGCTCTGGAGAGAGGGGGGACTGGGCATGCTTTGAGAGCTGACTCCAGCTACTCTGAGAAACGGGTTGCATTGTAGACAGTCAGGTCCACCAAGAGTCATTTCTAAAATCTGGATTCGATTATGATATGCAGTCAGGTACAAACTGACAAGCGAACCATTCTCTCCCATCTCTGGGCTGTTCCTTGTTTACTGAACTTTTCAGACTCCAGGGAAGATTCACTAAAGGCATCTGTGTGGAGTATCATAAGAAGCCGGGCTGCCAGATGTCTCCATGTCATTTTAAAGGGCTTGGAAGGTGAAAGGAAGGGACAGGAGGAAAAGATGAAGTGCAAAGAGAAGGAGCCCTTGGAAACAAAACCCAGAGCTCAGCACAGTCAATCTGAAAGTTTCAGTTACGAGGATCAGAAAATGCTGGTCTTTTCCTTTCTCAAATTGCAAATAAAATACAGACAACTCTCATGTCTATAGGAGAAATAATTAGTTTCTCTACAATGGGTTGCTTAAGAGAACCAAGATTTTCTTGGCCTATATGTATAGACTGGAAATGTTTCAAACCACAGCATTAAAAAAATAGATCAAAACAACTGGAGAGAGAATTTCCATGCTTGACAGAGATCGTATTTAAATATTTAAAGCACAGAATGTGAAAGAACAGAGAAACCAGGCCCCTGAGCCAGAGCAGCAAGACAGGTGGAATAAGACTCAAGGTCTTAAGAAATCACAAGATCAAAGATGGTTCCAGACCATGAGTGTGAAATAAGTGGTCCAGCATGCTGTTTGGCACTGCTCGAGGAGGCTGAAGATTTTGCTTCATGGCAGTTCATTGTGGCATCTTGTTGTTACTGTTCAGACGTGATCACTGGAGGCTTGGTGTGACCATTCTCTTGTGACTGATTCCAGTGTGTCTCTTGCAGATGTCCAAGGGAGTCAGAGTCTACCAGCAGTGCAACTAGTCAACAGAAAGAACTCAATCCCTGATTGCAAAGTGCTCTGGGCAATGTGACAACATTTCAGAACATAATCAGGATATTTTCTCTTTGAAGTTCATTACTTTGGGACTTTTCTTTATCAACTCCAGTAATTCTTACCCTTTTCAAGTAGCAAAATTCTGTTTTCCCTTTTTATATTAAGATAAAAACCTGGTCTACTATATACGTATGTATGTGTGCATATTTATCTGTGATACATATGTGTACATTCTTATTTAATTTTGAATTGAAATTAATGTCATGAAATTTTCAATAATTTGGATTTGTTGTAAAAAGTCAATTTGACAAAAAAAGATACACTTTGCTAATAAGTAGTTTTTTAATTATATATTTTTGCTTCCTTGGGTCTTTGATCTATAAGATCTTTCTGTATTAAAGAGATCACTAATTTGTTGAAGGCTTTGTAAAATTTTTGTTGGCAATTTATATTCTATTTTTGTTCATGGTGTAGATAGCTTTGAAAGGGGGCTAATTAGAAATTTTGCTACCAAATGTTTACATCTCTATTATTTCTTCTTTTTCTCTTATGCTAAAAAGTCCTTATTTACTCTGAAATCCTCTAGAAATAGTTATACCTTTAATTTTCTTGGTTTATACTGAATTAATCCTTCTCTTGTTCATGTTGGTGTATGGTTTGGAGGAAATACAAATTGTTTTTGCTTTCTGTATATAACTATCTTTTCAATAATGACAAATGCATAATTTTTTTAAAAATGCTGCACTATATAGAAAATTTGGGCTACTTGTGGATATCCATTCTGTTCCATTGGGATTCCTGACTGGCTTCAAGCCTATTGATGTTTGGCAAAGTTACCTGCATGTTTCCCTATACTCTTGTTTTTTAAAGTATTCTTTATAGTTTTACCCATTTATTATTCCCTATGTCATTTAGAATTTTGGTTGCAATTGCTTTGATTTGTGGATAAGTCACATTTAAAAAAAGTTCAGTTATTTCATAGAGAAATATGATTTGTGCTTTTATTTGTTCAAGATTTTGTGTATTTGAAGTTTTTTAAATATCTTAAAAACATAAAATTTTATATTTTATCCTTGAACTGAAATTGTGATAGTGATCTTTTTAAAATTATATTTCTTATAAGATTTTAGTGATATAAGGGAAAGATTTTTTATAGATTTGTTTTTAATTTGCCACTTTATTCATTAGCCACCAACTCCTTCTTTCTTCTTCATTTATATTTAACTCCTTGGCTTTTCCTTATTGAATAAATAGTATTGAGTAAATAGATATTTATATTAGTTCTCATAACAAGAATTTTATTTAATCCAATCCACTAATGAAATCTCATGTTTTATTTTATTAAACCAAAATTTCCATAACACCATTAAATTAGTGTCTGATTTTAAAGGGACTGTGTCCCCAATGAGAATGTAGATTACTTGTTTAATGTACTTATGTTCCTAACACTTACACTAAGGATATGGATAGTCTTTCCTATTTGACTGAAAAAGAAGGGAAGATAGAGGGAAAGATGCCTTTAATGAGGCCCTGATGTAATCTTTGACTTGTTTGTAACTCTGGTTGTGTGGACATTGTTTGCCCTCCTGACTGGTAGGCAAACTCTTGGGCTCAGGGAATCAGCTGGCCTCAGTTCTGAGTCTCCTGTGTCTTAGTGTTAGGGATGTCTTTTGCTTCAGTATGCTGCAGAACATTTTAAAAAGCATGAAAATTTCCTGTTCTTGCAAGTAGGAAATAAATATCAAGCTAATGACAGACATGGAATTAGTTTTGTAGAAATCATTTTGATTTTACTATTTGAGATTTTTGTATTTTGTAAGTTGACTTTGGTAATTTTCCTTTGGAGAATAATTCATTTTATAAGAACTTCACCATTGTGAAGGTAAAATTTTTAAAATTATTCTTAATAAATCAAAATATTTATCTATAGTGAGAACTCTTTTAAAAACTAATTTTCTGTACTTATGGAGTAAAATTACTCAGTATCTTGATTATATCTGTCAAAAATGTGTCTATGCATTTGGTTATTTTGAGAAATTATCTAAAAAATATCTAAAATTATCTTGATAATATCTAAAAAAGTATAAGCTCCTTTTTCTTAGTTTCTGGTTCATTAATTTTTTTTTTTGCTTTTATCTTTATTTTCTCTTGGTTTCCTTGTTCTCTCTTGAAAATCTACTGAGTTAAACATTTAAGAAATTTATTTTTACCTTTTTTGTTTAAAAATTAATGTACTTTGCCTATAAATTTCCCCATGACTGGATCTTTGATAACTTCACACAAGCTCTTTATTATCATTTAGTTTTAAATATCCTATAATTATTTGATTTCTTCTTATTATGGATTATGTATTTGTTAACCAGCAGAAATTTGTGATTTGCTAATGCTTTATTACTTATTTCTAAAACTGTAATAATTAATATATTAGGGAATAAGTATGCCATTTTATTTTTCATCTACAGTTTGTTCTTTCTGTTTTTGGTTTCCCTTTTCTTTTTTGTTTTCCTGCGGGTTATCTAGATTTTTTGAAATTTTATTTTGATTCATTTCTAATGTTTTCAAATGTATATTTTTTAATCATCTTTTAGTGGTTACTCTAGATATATAAATATATAACATATCATAGTCTACTGGTGTTCAAATTCACCACTAAAATTGAAGTACAGAAACTATGTCCTTTGAAGTGACTTTGCTCTCCCCTACATAGAATAAAATTATGTTAAATATATCCTCCATGCACACTGAGAATCACATTAGAAAGCATCACAATTTTCGCTTCATCTGTCATACATCAATTAGAGAACTCAAGAAGAGAAATAAAATTTCCTGTGCTAACCCACATTCCTCCATCTTGCTTTCTTTCACTGTAGATATTCAAGTTTCTTTTCTTCACTGTTTCTCTTCTGCATAGAGAAGCTCCTGGAGCTATGGGGTAAGTCTTCTGGCAACAGATTCTTAGTGTTTCTTCACTTGAAAATGGCTTCTCTTCACCATCATTCTTTTTTTTTTTTAGCACCAGGAATCGGACTCAGGACCTTGTGCTTGTGAGGCAGAACTGGTGCCACTGAGCTAAATCTCTGGCCCTTCTCCATCATTCTCTAAGAATATTTTATTGAATATAAGATTCTGTGTTGACAATTCTTTCCTTACAACACTGGAAAAAATGTTCCCCTTTCTACTAACATACACATTTGTTTTAAGAAAACCAGTAGTGCTTATGTTGTTTTTCTCCACAAGATACAGCATGGATCCCATGTCCTTTATTTCACATTTTTTTTCTTTGTCTTTAGTTTTCACAAGTTTGGCTAAAGTGTGTATTGTGTGGATTTCTTTGTCTTTACATTGTTGAGGTTTTCTCAGCTTCTTGAACCTGTAAGTTTACATATTTCAACAAATGAGAAGTTTTTAGCCAATATTGCTTGAATAATTTTTCAGACGTTATTCTCTCTTTCTTTTTTCATAGGACTCTGATGGTACAAATGTAAGCCCATTTGCTTTAGTCTCACAGGTCCCTCGAATGCTATTTACTTGTTATTTATTTTTTTCAGTTTATCTTGTCTTTGTTAGGTGAAGTAATTTCTATTGTTTTGTTGGATTTACTGATTCTTCTCTGTCTCACCCATTCTGCTATTAAGCCAACCCATTGCATTTTTATTTTGGTTAGTGTACTTTCTACTTCTAAAATTCCAATATGTTTCTTGGTTTTGAATTTTATTTTTCTGGAGAGACAATATATTTATTTGCTGAGACTGTATTTTCACCTGTTACAGGCATATTTGAAATTACTGTTTGAAGAATTTTTGGGATGACTGCTTCAAAATTCTTGTCAGGTAACTCTAATATCTCTGTTATCTCAGTGTCACAATCCACTCATGATTTTTCCTTATTTAAATTGAATTTTCATAGCAAGAAAAGTTGCTATTTTGCTTACTAAAACATGACCATCCATAGTATTGTATTATGCGACTCTAGATCTTATTTGAACTGTCTGTTTTAGTTGTTTTTTCCTGACTTGCCCTGACAAGAGCTGATACTACCCTGGATTAAGAGGCAAAAAAAATACTCCTGTTCCTCTCCATCTGTTTTTTTCTGACACCATGGCAAGTGTCTCAGAGTTCCAGAGTGCCATAGACACAGCTGTAAAACATGTGGAACAAAAACTGATAGAACTGAAAGGAGAGAGAGATAAACATGTAATTCTAGTTGGAGAATTCAAAACAATTATTGAAGTGACTACAGAAAATAACAGCAAGAGCAATCTCATCACCCAACAAAATCTATTCAGCATTTACTGCACACATGAGCAAACAACAGCAGAATATACACGTTTTCAAGCTCACATTGCATATGTGCAAAAGGAGCCCATTTTTCTTAGCAGTACAGAAACTCAGCAACTTTAAAACATTGAAATAATGCAGAGTGCATTTTCTGACCATCACAGGATCAAATTGGAAATCAAAAGGGGAAGTATAACAGGAAAATCTGTAGGTATTTGGAAACAAAGCCTCATACCTTTAAACAACTCATGAGTCTAAAAGGAAGTCTTAAGGGAAATAACAATTAAGTTGATCTAAATAAAAATGAAAACATATCCACAAGCACAAAACCTGTAGGATTCAGCTAAAACACTGTTGAGAGGGAAGCTGGTTGCATGAAATCCACATTAGAAAAGAAGAAAATTCTCAGATGAGCAGCCTAAGCTTCTTCGTCAAAACAAAAACAAAAACAAAAACAAAACAACAGAAAAAGAGAAAAATAAACCCAGAGCAAATAAGTGAAATAATAAAGATAAGAGTAGAAATCAATGAATTGAAAACAGAAAAATAAGAGAGAAAAACATTGAAATATATCAAGTTCTTGGAAAAAAAGTAATTAAAGTGTGAAAAGCCAAATAAGAGAGTTATTGACCCCATTCACATATCTTCTCAGGAATACAAATTAAAATTATTATCAAAATATTTCAAATGGAATTTAGTAATGTAAATGAATAGAATTACACACCATGCATAGATGGGTCTTATTCCAGGTATGCTAGACTTATTTAATATTTTTAAAAAATCATTGTGGTTAATAATCCATTTATTTAACAAGCTAAAGAAAAAAATCACATATCATTTGAGGCAAAAATATATTTGACAAAACACAATTCCAATTAATGATAAAAATTCTCAGTAAATTAAGGATATAGAGAAATATCTTTAGCTTGATAAAGAACGTTCCATGTACAAAATGCCATAGCCAGCATCATACTTGTTGAAAAAGTAACTATTTTTTCCCTAAAACTGACAATTAGGCAATGATACTCACTGTCATCACTATTATTCAACTTGATGTTAGAAATTCAAGCAATCATGATAGCTAAGGAAGAAGAAATAAGATGTATACAGATCAGAAAGAGAAATAATAAACCTGTCTCTGTTTGCAGATCACATGATTATCAAGGCATAAAATGTCAAGGAATCTACAAAACAAACAAATAGCAAATACAAACTCCCTAGCACTAATACATGAGATCAGCAAGTTCACAGGATGATAAATCAGTGTGAAAAATTAATTGCACTTTTATGTAGTAAGAAATATAACCTGTAAACCAAAACTACAAATACCGTACAACAATATTTATAACAGCTTCCAAAAAATTAAAGGCTTAGATGCAAATCTAGTTAAACATGTGCAGTATTTGCATGTTAAAAATTACAAAGAGCTGGTAAAAGAAATGAAAAATGATCTAAATAAATGGAAAGAGAATTTTTGCCCATGAATTAGAAGATTCAACATGGAAAAGATACAAATTCCAGCTGGGTGTGGTAGGCACATCTATAATCCCAGCATCAGGAGGCTAAGGCAGGGGGTGGCAAGTTTGAAGTCAGCCTGGGTTCCATAATGAATTCAAGAACAGCCTGATCTACATAGTCAGACCTTGTCTTAGGAAAACAACTATCAAGCAAACAAACAAAACTGTAAATTCTCCCTAAATTGGTATTTATATTTAATACTATTTCTATTAAAGTTCCATTTATAAATATTGACAAGGCTATTCTAAAAATTCCACGGAACTTCCAGGCTTAAGAATAGCTAAAACTTTGAAACAAAGTGAGAGGAGCCCTTCTGTCCTACATCAAGAATTCAACACAGCCTCATGGCAGTGGCAGAGGGGGACACCTGTATGCAATGAGGTGGGTAAAAGTCACCCTAAACCCTACCTCTTATATAAAAGGTGATTTTGAATGCATCTAGATTTAAATGTAAAGCATTTAATTATAAACATTTTAGAAGAAACCATGGGAAAACATTTTCAGGACCTGAAGCTTGATGATCAATGCTTAGATATCACAGCAAGAGTTGAATCCACAAAGAAAAGCATCAGTAAATTGGACTTGATGAAAACAAAATGTTCTGTGAACGGCACTACTGAGAGAATGGACAGACCATCACAAACTGAGAGAATAACAAAAATGCATATCTGGAAAAGAATCTGTTTTACAGGGTCGGGGATTTAGCTCAGTGGCACTGCACCTGCCTTGCAAGCACAAGGTCCTGAGTTCAATCCCCAGTACCAAAAAAAAAAGAATCCATATTACAAATGTATAGGGTTCTCAAACTCAACAGTAAGAAAGACAACAATCCAATGAAAAAATAGGGAGATGACACACTAAGACCTTTTACTGCAAAGGGTATATATAAATGGCAAATAGGAAGGAAAGAGATGTTCAGCATCACTAGCCTTAGAGAATGCAAATTAAGATCATCTGAGATACCATGACACACCTGTTAGAGCAGCCAAAATATGACCTAGTGACAACATCACAAGCTGGCAACAACACAGAGAAGCATGGTCATTCATTGTTGGTGGAATTACGAATGGACCCATGGCATCTCAAACTTTCCTACAAGCTCCTGCCGGCCATGTGCCCTTTATTGATTTTTGCTCTTGTCCGCTGCCTCCAGATTTCAGACTTACTTCTTCCATCCTTCCTGTACTCATACCATCCATGCCTCCTGCATCAACACCTCAGGAATGCTGCTGCGTGGTCTAGTTTCCTGACCAGGTCCTCCTGACCCCCTCCTACCCTCTTGGTCCCATCCCAGCTCTTGGTCCAAGCTCTGTGGCTCACTCATAGTCTTCCTCTCTCCTGCACTATGAAAGTAGCTCTCTTTTGCCTTCTAGCCCACAGTTCCATCTCTTGCCCTGCCTGTTCTACTGCTCCCTCATTTTCCTTGCATACTAAACTAGAAAATGTCTTTAGGATTATAGAACTCCATAGTTTCACAGTAGAGTCAGAGAAATCAGGGTCTATGACAATGAGAAATAGCTTTGCCAGAGTGTTCTGGCCACCTGGACCAGATAATGTTTTTTGGTTTTTCATTTCAGCCCTGTGAAATTCTTACCAGCTGACCAATCTCCAAGCCCAGCAGGGAAGAACTCATTCTATCATCTTGTTGACCACACCCCATACGTTAATGATTAATAACCTGTCCCATGAATACATATTTCCTTATTCATTCTTGTGTGTACATGTGTAGGGGTGCTAGTCTTCTTCTCACGAGGCTGGGGAGGTCACAGGTGATCAGACCACGAAGGGCACTGAAAACCACAATAAGAGGTTGATTGGGCTTTGTTCTGTAATGAGGCTTCATTAAAAACTACTGTGGAGGAGATATCAGGGCCGTATTATATTTAAAAGCAGCAATGAATAAAGCTGGAGGTGAGGTAGGGGAGAAGTTCTGGGCAGGAATATGACACTTCCTGAGTGATGAGGGAGCTGGTTAACTTGTCCCTGCATGGAGAGGAGCACTTGAAGTTAATCCACTGACCTAGGACCTGAGTGAGCCTGCTGGGGAGAGAGGGAGGGAGGATGGGGTTGATATCAATGACAGGATCTTTTGACCCAGAGACAGTAAAAATGTAGAAATGAAATTGGGCCAAATATCGCAAGCACACATGCTTCTGCACAGAAAAAGCTTTATTGAAAGGGAGAAAAGGGCTTCAGCTGAATTGGAGGCTGAGCTGAGAGGAGTCAGCAGTTGGCTGAGAGAGTGACCAAGCTGTTGTGCACAGAACAAAGACAGCAGCAGGTCTTTATTGATTTGTTGGGGGTGGGCTGAAGTTCAATAACTTCCATGGAGTAAAGACGTGGTTCCGAAAGATGTTTCTTCTTGTGATGGACTTGAACCACTGGGTGGTCATGGTTCACTTGTCTTAGAGGCTATTGAGTATTCATGAATGTGACACCATCCTCCTCTGCAAAACATCCCAGCCTTGTGGGGCTCGGCCCTAGGATGAGGCCAAACGACTTCAGGTACTTGGGATTTGGGGGCTTCTGAAAAAACACATAGGTGAGAGCAACAAAGAAGGGAGAGAGGAAGAAAAGAAAACAAATGCCACTTCTAATGAGCGATAGGTCAAATTTACCATTTATTATATTCTTGGACAAAACATCTGTAAATGATTGGCATGTCGATGTGCAAAGCTAACTCAAGCCGGGCAAAGGGGACAGACACAAATGAAATAGAGATGCCAAGCCTTTTATTCCATTGTAGTTCTCACCAGATTTCTATAGGCTCAAAAGAAATGTTTTCAGCAAAAGTATTCTTCAGGTCGCTGAGAACTGCCATTGTACCCATTTATCAGAGGGGTTGTCTATGGCAAAGCTAGTGGCAAGCTAAATATATTGTCCAGCTGTGATCTCTAAAAGTAGTGATTTTTAAGTTGATTAAGGGCAGGTGAAGCTAGAGGACTTAAGTTCTTATACAAAAATCCTGCTTCTGTGATTTTATCCATCTCATGGTGGGTCTGTATTAATAGTTTATTGTGCTCAGGAGCTTATTTTGTTGTCCTAGACTTCTGTCTCACCATGGTGGTCCCCAGCTCTCCAGGTGACACAATTATGTTCAGATTGGGAGGCTGGGTGGCAATTATGGCAGGGGGCAAGACAGGAGAAAAGGGAAGGAGTTCAGTTGAATGGAGGGAGAAATCTTTCCAAAAACTTTTAGTTGGTTGAATGAAGATGTTGAAGTCCATGTGGAAATTTTTGAAGAGGTCACAGGAAATGTGTGTCTGAAGTTGAGGAGGGAGCCCAGGATAGTTGCAATGGCATGTTTGGAAGAATAGCCACATGATACATGAGAGCATCTACTTGGGAGAGATTGGACAGAGAGGAGGAGAAAAATCCCATGTGGATACTTGTGAAATGCTGTGGGTAGGTGAACAAGAACAAAAAATAAACACTGAAAAAGACTTAGGATTTCAAATATGACTCAGGCTTTCAAGTATGACTGAAGCAGAAACAATGGTAAAATGATTCCATTGACACAAGTGGAATTTCTGGGAAAGAAGGCTGGGAAAGGAAAAGAAAGAGGTGTCTGGGAGATGGACTCCAACCTGTGGGTCCCAGGGCCCCTGCTCTTCGGATGGTGTTGTGCTGAGAAAATGTTAAGTATCACCAGACCCTAGTCTGACGCTCATGTAGACAGACTCACCTTTCGCTCTAGCTGCCAAAATGCAGGGCATGTCATGGAATAGTAGTTCCACTTCAGATACTCCCTGGCCTTTTCCTTCACACCAAATGTTTACCCAGTCCTTTCAATCAGACATAAGAACAATATTCCTCCTGCTTTTAACTAGAAAGGACTCATTTTAGAGAGTATCTTGTCCCTTTGTCCTCTCATCCATGGAATCTATTTGTTTTCATTTTCATTCTCTTTCACTAAGAGCTGCTGCTCATCAGAGTGACTAAAAATATGAAATATAAGACTGTATTTCCTCACACTCCAAATTAAGCCCTGCAGAAGGACATTAAAATGCCCTGATTCTATCTTTTGAATTTTTCAGCAACTCAATCCCAAACCCATTTTTGTATTTGGTTACACATGAGATGAACAAGGGTAATTGACACTAATGATTTTCAGGTCTCATTTATTTGTGCTATTGTTTCATTTTGACTCTGCTGTTCCCTTTGCATTTCTGGCTCTTTGCCATTGAACACTAAGTTTCACCAAGATCTATCTTTATTTCACTGAGTCCCACAACTCTGAAGCTAATCATATCCCAGAACACTGACACTGATATCCTGTGGTGTCTGGAATTTACATTAGTTGTTTAGTAGCACACTTTGGTTAGGGATCATTTCACTGTGGAACTCAGACTCAGGCAAATATAAGCTCACACAGACACACAGGCATTGCAGACAGATTTCTCCAGTTAAATATTCATGACACCCAGCATTATCACAGGTCTTTCATATAAAGAAATGACCAGCATTGTCATTTGAGGTCTGTAACATCTCATCCAGAGAACACTAAGCAGCACATTATTGCAATTGTGTGACAGACAAGCTTCAGTGGAACACACTAATAACAATAAATTGATGTAGGGTGGGTTGAGGGAGAAAAAGATAGGAAAAGAAGCTATGAAATGGGAAAAAATTGTTCCTGTACATTTTGATTAGGCCTCTCTTTACTTATTCTGAATGCTGTGTTGAAATGGTTGTGTATTGAAATGGCTCTCCATTGTTGAGACACAGAACTTGACCAGTGGGAAGATGGCCAATGGTGACTATTTTATTTGAGTCCAGTGGAAAGCAAGTTGAAAAAGAAAATAATTCATTGTTAAACTTCTCTGGATTTCAGACTTATAACATGTTTATATCCTATAATTTTTTTTTTTTTTGGTACCAGAGATCGAACTCGGGACCTTGCACTTGTGAGGCAGGTGCCAGAACCACTGAGCTAAATCCCCGGCCCCTATATCCTATAAATTAGTGATCTTTGCAAAGAAAATCATGCAACCAGTGAATTCCACCTTTTCTTTTATTTTCATCTAGATAAAGGTGTCCTCCTGTAGGAATTAGACAGCATGTCATGTGGAAACACAAGGAAAGAGACATTAAGAACTCACTTCATGGTCAGTGGATGACAAGTGGCCTAGGGAAAATGGGTGATTAGAATGAGAAGGAGTCACACTGCGACCCCAAGCTTCACCCTACCGAGTTCCACAGAGACTATAGATGTTACCAGGCAGCCCTCCCCATCCTGATTGTCACCTCTTCTATGTAAAACAATGTACTCCGGGGCTCAATTGGTAGCTGTAATTAATGTAATTGAAAGTGCAAACTAGTTCATCAGGCCAAAAATCTTCTAACATAATAGAAATTAATTAACACAATTAGTTATACCTTGGATTGAGAAAGAGATCGCTATTGACATGAACACTTTTTGGAGAATAAAGCATACCTTGGAAATTACAGAATTATATAGATCATTAAAAGTATATATTATAAATATTAGTGTAGCACACACACGTACTACTTACCTTGGGTATATTCATTCATTCAAATGCTTAAGAAGTGCTCATTATGTGACAGGAACTTTGGTGAACTCCAAGGCCTAAAAGGTGAGTATAACTCTTATCTTCAAGGAGTTTATGATTTAATGCAGTAGTTTTCATCTTTCCAAGCTTTGGAAAATACATATCTCTATTAGAGAATACTGGAAACGCTAAGAGAGACTAAGAATGTAAAAATATACCCTGTTATAATTACAAAAAAGTAAACACTCAAAAAAAGATAGGTTAGTGGGACAAATTTCTGAAGAAGAGACAATGTGTCTCTTTCAAGAAAGATGTTGGTAGTTTATCTGAACTGGAAAGGTTGGAATCTTGTAAGAGAGTTGAGAAAATGTCCAGAATTGTTTGATCCCTTTCATGGGCCACTGAGGAAGTCACCCCAGCACCAAGGCCAGGAAACACCAGTGGGCCCAAGAGGTACAACTCCAGAGAACCAAACAGTCTTCAAATGAAGTGTTTAACCCCAGAGGATCAAGTTTGGGCAGACCAACAGTATAAAATTAGCAAGTTCAGGCAGGTAAGAATCTAGAACAAATGCAGAGAGTTTGAAAAAATAGAATAAATGAGCAGGAGATATTAAAAGCAAAAAAAGTGGATTAGGCACACTCTGGAAAAGTCTAAGAATTGGTGAAAATGCATCTGATAATTGGATAGTTAAGCAATTTTCAAATGTTTCCATATCTTTTGGATACACGATTAGCCCATACATCTAATTAATCATTACATATAAGACAATGGTGTAAATGGTTCTGGATACAAAGATATGTAAAATAAGAAATTTAAAACAGGTTTTAAACAGCTTCTGATCTCTTTAAGCAATTTAGATTTAAACAATATTAAATTTTTCTAACACTGTGTCTGTAGCTAGGTGAAAATTTTAGGGTCAATTTCAAGAATAAACATATATAGAAGAGAGGCATTCTGTTATAATGAAAAGCACACTTCACTTGGAATCAATATTTTTTAAAATTTTAATTAATTTTATTAGTACATTTTAGGTATACAGTATAATGACATTCATCATCGGAAATTTGCACCTTTACATAGTCTCTCTTGGTTCTTATTTTTTACCCTTGCCCAGCCCTCCCTTCAACCCCTCCAGTCCTCCCTATTTACAAAGATTTTGTTCCTATTTTTCCATTTTCTCATATTAATTCCATTCCCTTCTATCCTTTCCCCTAGCCCTCCCACTTCCCTTTCCCCTTTGCCCCTTTTCTTCCTATTTGACATTATCTATTATACGTTTTAGTCTTTCTTTACACTTTCAGTTTCTCACACTAGAGAAACTATTCGGTATTTTTACATGTGTGTCCTATTTATTTCACTTTAGAGTTGGGCCTCAATGTGCACCCATATAGCTATAAATGTCTCTAATTTCTCATTTTTTATGGATGAGTAGTACTCCATTTTATAAAAAACCCACATTTTCTTGATCCAGTCTCCAGTTGATGGGCATTTGGGCTGTTTGCAAATTTTAGCTATAACAAAGTGTGCTGCTATGAACATGGGTGCACATATATCACTGTGGTATGATTCTTTTAATTCTTTGGGGAAGATACCCAGCAGGGGAATAGCTGGGTCAAATGGGACTTCCAGTCCTAGTTCTTTGAGGTATCTCCATACTAATTCCACAGTGCTTACACCGGTCTACACTCCCACCAGCAGTGGAGCAGGGTTCCTCTTTCCCCACAGCCCCACCGCATTTGTTATTGGTTGATTTTATGATAGCAGCCATTCTCTCTGGAGTGAGGTGGAATCTCAGCATTGTTTTCATTTGCATGTCTCAAATGACCAGTGATGTTGAACATTTTCTCATGTGTTTACTTGCTATTTCTACTTCTTTGTCTGAGAAATGTCTGTTCATTTCAGATGTCCATTTTTGGATTGGGTCATTAAATTTGGGAGGTCTGATCTTTTTAAATTCTTTGTAGATTCAAGATAGTAGACCTTTGTCTGAGGAACAGCAGGTGAAGATTTTTTCTCTTGAAGTGCAGAAACTTTTTAATATGAAGAGATCCCACTTGTTGTTTGTGCTAGTTCACGGCCAACTGAGGTTTTGTTCATAAAATCTTTTCCTACACCAATGTCTTCAAGAGTTCTACCTAACCCCTATTCCAGCCCCCACCAGCATTTGTTATTGATTGATTTCATGGTAGCAGCCATTCTTTATGGGGCGAGGTGATATCTCAGTGTTGTTTTCATTTGCATCTCTTGAATGACCAGTCAACATGTTTTCATATGTTTATTTGCTATTTCTACTTCTTCATCTGAGAAATGTCTGTTCATTTCAGATGCCCATTTTTGAATTGGATCTTTAAATTTTGAGAGGTCTGGTTTTTTTAAGTTCTTTATAGATTCTAGATAGTAGACCTTTGTCTGAGGAACAGCTGGTGAAAATTTTTTCCCACATTGTGGGTTGTCTTTTCACACTGCTGGTGGTTTCTCTTGATGTGCACAAGCTTTTTAGTAAGAAGAGATCCCATTTGTTGATGTTTGTGCTAGTTCATGTGCAACTGAGGTTTTGTTCATAAAATCTTTTCCTACACCGATGTCTTCAAGGGTTCTACCTAACTTCTGTTTCAGCCACTTCAGAGTTACTGTTTTAATATTTAGATCTTTAATCCATTTTGATTTCAGTTTAGTGCATAGTGAGAGATATAGATCTAGTTTTAATCTTTGGCAAGTTGAAACCGAATTATTCCAGCACCATTTATGAAAGAGGCTATCATTCTTCCACTGAAGATGTTTGGGTCCTTTGTCAAAGATGAGGAGGCTGAGTATGTCTGGAGTCGTTTCAGCATCTTCTAATCTCTTCTACTGGTTCTCAGGTCTGTTTCTTTACCAGTACCCTTTTACAGTTTGTATCACAGCAACTTTGTAGTATAGTTTCAAATTGTGGATTGTGATACCCCCTACCTTGTCTCTGTTACCTAGAATTGCTTTTGCTATTCTAGGTATCTTCTTGTTCCAAATGAATTTTTGGATTGTTTTCCCAAGATTGGTGAAGTATGCTACTGGAATTTCAATTGGGATTACATTACATTTATATAGCAGTTTTGGAAGTGTGGCCATTTTCACTATGTTGATTCTTCCCACCCAGGAGCAAGGGATGTCTTTCCATTTTCTGATATCATCTTTAATCTGTCTTTTCAGAGTGCTATAGTTTTCAGAAAAGAGGTCTTTGATTTCTTTTGTTAGGTTGATTCCTAGGTATTTCAAGTTTTTTGGATGCTATTGTGAAGGAATTGTTTGCCCTATTTCTGTCTCAGTGAGTCTGTTGTTCTTGTAGAGGAAAGCTATTGATTTTTGTGTGTTGACTGTGTAACCAGCTACTTGACTGAATTTGGTTATTAAGTTTAGAAGACTTTTGGTGGAGTTCTTGGGGTC
>NW_004624806.1:4617224-4683925 GCF_000247695.1 Heterocephalus glaber
TTTCAGTTTTTGACCATTTAGTATGATATTGGCTGTTGGTTTTTCACAGATGGCTTTTATCAGATTTAGATAGAGACCATCTATTCCAATTTTTTTGTAGGGTTTTTTTTTTATCATAAATGTATGTTGGATTTTGTCAAATGCTTTTTCTGCATCTATTGAGATGATCATATGGTTTTTATCCTTGGCTCTATTGATATCATGTATTATTTTTATTGATTTGGTTATGTTGAACCATCCCTACATCCCTGGGATGAATCCCACTTGCTCAGGGTGTATGATCTTCTTGATGATCTTTTGCATTCTATTTGCCAGTATCTTTTAAGGACTTTTTTCTTCTATGTTCATTAGTGAGATTGGCCTGTATTTCTCTTTTTCGGTTGGGCCCTTCTCTGCTTTAGGGACCAAGGTGATGGTTGCTTCTAGGAATTAATTTGGGGGTATTGCTCCCCTTTCAATTTCATTGAAGAGTTTAAACAGTAGTGACAATAGTTCTTCTCTAAATGTCTTGTAGAATTCAGCAGTGAGGCCGTCAGGACCTGGGCTTTTCTTAGTTGGTAAGTTTTTAATTATGTTTTTAATTTTATTGATTGATATGGGGTTGTTTTGAATTTTTAGGTCTTCTTCGTTCAACTTTGGTAATTCATATGCATCTACGAATCTGTCCATTTCTTCTGTGTTTTCCATCTTGTTGGTATATAGGTTCTCAAAGCAGGTATTGATGATCCTCTGGATTTCTGCTGGATCTGTTGTAATTTCACCCTTTTCATTTGTAATTGCCTGGATTTGGGCCTTTTCTTTCCTTTTTCTGATAAGCTTGGCTAAGAGTTTGTCATTTAGTTTATTCTTTTGAAGAACCAACTCTGTGCTTCATTGATTTTTTTGTATCCTTCTCTTAGTCTCCATTGCATTGATTTTGGCTCTGATGTTTATAATTTCCTCCACTGTATGAGATTTAGGTTTGTCCTGCTCTTCTTTTTCTAGAAGCTTGAGGTTCAGCATGAGGTTGTTTAGTTGGGGTTACTTTGCTTTCCTAATGTGAGTATTCACTGCTATGGATTTCCCTTGTAAGACTGCTTTCATTGTGTCCTATAAATTCGGGTATGTTGTATTGTCATTGTCACTTAATTGTAGGAACTGTCTGATTTCTTCTTTAATTTTCTCTGTGACCCATTGGTTATTCAGAAGTGTGTTGTTTAAGTTCCATGTGTTTATGAAATTCTTGAGGTTTCTTTTGCTATTGATCTCCAATTTCATTGCACTATGGTCTGATAATATACAGGGGATAACTTCAATTCCTTTGCACTTACTTAAATTTGTTCTATGAGTGAGTATGTGGTCTATTTTGGAGAATGACCTGTGTGCAGCTGAAAAGAATGTGTATTCTGAATTTATGGAGTTGAACACCCTTAAACATCTGTTAAATTCATTTCTTCAAGAGTTTGATTGATTTCTAGGATTTCGTTGCTTATTTTTTTATCTAGTCGATCTATTTGTGACAGTGGAGTCCCCACTACTATTGTATTAGTGCTTATTTGATTTTTCATGTCCATTAGTATTTGTTTTATATAGTTGGGTGTGCTAGTGTTTGGTGCATTTATGTTTATGACTGTCATCTCTTCCTCTTGGATTGTTCCCTTCACAAGGATGTAGTGTCCTTCTTTGTCTGTCTTAATCAGTGTTGGTTTCAAATCCACTTGATCTGCAAAGAGGATAGCTACTCTTGCTTTTTTTTTTGGTTCTTGTCTCATGGAGTATTGTTTTCTACACTTTAACTTTCAGTCTATGAGTTTCTTTTTGAATTAAGTTTCTTATATACAGCATATTGTTGGACCTTGCTTCTTGACCCACTCTTCCAGTCTATTTCTTGTGTCTGGTGAATTGAGACCATTAATATTGATGGTTATAATTGATACATATTGACTTTTCTTGTCATAACTTTTTCTTTCCATTGGATTCTCCCCATTTGCATTTAATTTCTTGTTATGCCCAACAGATTCATTCTTCTGTGCTTCCTAGGGTTGTGATCCTCATTGTGTTTTCCTAGTATATTCTCTAAAATTTTTTGGAGTGCTGGTTTGGTATTCACGAAGTTCCTAAGGTACTCTTTGTCATGAAAGTACCTCATTTCTCCATCAATTTTGAAAGATAGTTTTGCAGTGTATATCAGTCTGGGTTGGAGGTTGTTTGCCTTTTGGGCTTGAAATATGTCACTCCAAGCTCTACTTGCCTTGAGGGTTTTTGTTGAGAAGTCTGCTGTGATTCTGATGGGCTTTCCTCTGTATGTGATTTGTTTGTTTTCTCTTACTGCTTGTAGAATTTTGTTCTGTTGTGTTTTTGGAATCTTAACTATTATATGCCTATGTGTAGATTTTTTTTTTTGATCAAGGCTAGTTGGATTCCTCTATGCCTCACTTACCTGTATGTTAAGTTCTTTTCCTGTGCTAGGGAAGTTTTCTACCATCACTTCTGAGAACAGTGTTTTGTTTTGTTTTTATGTCACTTGCACTCTCTCCTGTTTCTTCATTGACTCTGATCAGTCTTAGGTTATTCTTCTTTGCATTGTCTAGCAGCTGCTGGATTGATTTCTTGTGGTCCCTTACTATTTTAAAGAAATTTTTCATTTCCTGGTCACTAACTGGAATCTTTTCTTCTATATCTGAAATTCTGTCCTCACATTGGCTCATTCTGATGTGTAAACTTCCAATGGAGTTTTTAATCTCCTGGAAATCTGTTTGCATCTGTTTTATGGATTCCATTTGTATCCTATGTTGGGATTCCATCATGTTCCTCAGCTCCTGTATTTTTTCATCTGTGTCCTCTCTTGATTTATTAACAATGTGTTGCACTATGGGCACAATCTCTGCTGTTATCTGAGAAATTATTTCTGATTTCATTTTTTCCAGATCCTCTTTCATTGCCAGTTCAGGGAGTCCAGGTGATTGAGTATCAGATTGTTCTATCTCGTTTCCCTTTGGGCTTGCTTTAGGTGATCTGGAAGTCTGGTTTTGAGATTTGTTTACAACTGTTCTAATTTCATGGGGTGTGGGGTATGTGCTGCTCTTGTCCATGCAGCTCACCTCCTCAGCACTGGGGATGGTGGTGCAGTGACCCTGAAGTTTCACCTCCTCTGCGCTGGGGGCTGCTCTGCTCCTGGAATCAATCATGTTGAGTATTGGCTCTGTTGCTTACTAGTTGTGGTACTTTAAGAAATTCTCTATATTTTCTGAGATTCAGTTTTCTCTTCAGTGAAATCAGAGCACTGTATCCACCATTGTCAATTAGGATATTTGATTGCAAGCAACCAAAATTTATTATGAGTAGTCTAAGGAGAAAATCATTTTATTGAAAGGATATTATGTAGCCCATAGAAATCAAAGAAATCCTGGAGAGAAATTTTCATAAAACATAATAATCAAGATTTCCCCTGGGGCTGAGTAGCAAGAACTAACCAACAGTCATGTCAAGGTACTACTATGAAAATTAATGAGATCCATCCATTTTTAAAATCTGTCCACATTATATTGAAGATTCAACACTCTAGGAGAGTTCAATTGGTCTAGCTTGGTGTATCCTCATGTATGAGAGAGAGGAGGGCAAAGAACTTAAACAGTGAGAACCCCATGAGTGCACACATTACAAAGAATTTAAAACCCAAAAGAAAGTAAAAAAAGGTTAACTAAGCAGGGGAGAGAAAAACAAGAACCCACATTCTTCACTACAGTGGGGCTGTACAGTGTTAGCTGCTGTCAGTGCCCACTTAGGTGCCCTTGATATCAGCACCATGTCCAGCAGAAAACATCCTGCTCAGAGACATGGAACCCTGTGAATAAAATGATTCTACCACTGGAGGTATTCAAGCCACATCCTTCCTCATTCACCAGCAAATGTCCAGCAGGCTGGTGAGTGAATGGCCATGGCAGAAGGCACAGTGTGCCAAGAACATTGCTCTTCTCATCCCTTCAGATGGTGACCCTACTGCCAATCTCTTTTCCCCACATCTCCAGAGATTGGCTTCTTGAATTCATTCATCCACTGTAGCCTTTGCATTTCTGATTTATCATTTAAA
Source organism: Heterocephalus glaber (assembly GCF_000247695.1). Next base: position 4,621,294 of record NW_004624806.1, read on the forward strand.
TTTTTTCCTTTATTATGTTTCTTTCTGTTTGCTTTAAATTAAGAAGGCATGAAATTATTTTAATGCATTAATTGAACACGTCATTTGTTTTCTTTCAATATAGAATTCAGACAGGGAAATAAATTTACATGTGAGTATAGTTTAGTTGTGTAGATTTCAATCTGTCTTTTTTATTACTGCATTTTAAATTTTCTCTTTGACTGTATGATAATTTATAATACTATTTTAAATACATAAAAATACTTTTTAAGTGGTGAAAAATTTCTCCCTTTTATCCAATATGAGGAATTTGTTATGATATCTTAAACTTTCAGATGCATTTCCAGTTTAATTTAAACTATTTATGTCTAATTTGTTTATTATGTGCTTAAATAACATATTTTTTCAGGGAATATTTTATCCTTAATATTTGCAAAAGTATTTGAAAAGTATGTATTCATTCATTTTAGTGTTGCAAATTCTGATTGATCATGAACTAATAATTAGTCTCTTTCAATTCTCTGAATGATTCAGACTAATTCTCTTCAGCATGCCTTGTGCACAAACCCAGCCACCATTGACTGTGTACTGCCTGTAAGCTGAGAATAGTTTCATATTTTTGATAGTTAAAAAAATCCAAAGGAAGGGGCAGGGATTTAGCTCAGTGGTTTCGCTGCCTGCTGTGCAAGCGCAAGGATCCGAGTTCAATCCCTGGTACCAAAAAAAAAAAAATCCAAAGGATACTGTGTTGTAGTATGTGATAATTAAATGGAATTCAGATTCAGTGTTCATAGATAAAGTCTTAGAGGGACACAGCCGCACCCATCATGTGTACCTTGTCTCCGGTTGCTTTCTGGGTATAGTGGCAAAGCTGAGTGGTAAAGCAGAGATAATATGGCCCACAAAACATAAATACTAACTCCCTGGCCCTTTGCAGAAACGTATTGCCCTCCTGTGGTCTACAGTGGTGATATGAGCCATTTTTTCTATGGATACCCTTGAAGAGTAGCACAAATGATTCCAGAATGATCCCAGGCCCCTCTCTGTAGCCCAAGTTTACAGGAACTTAAGCCTCTGAAATATTTACATTTGTACCGGGTATGGACAGTGTGGTGACAATAGTGCTGATAGGGACTGTATATAGGGCTATGAGGCTGCTGGCTCTGGTGAGTGCCTGGATTCTGGTGGTAGCTTCAAGCTCCCCATCACTCTAAATTAAAGCACATCGGAATGGGAAAAGATGGACATGCTCTTACCCTAAGAATAACCTTGAATGCTCTTATTCATTGTGTTCTTGAAAAGCCAATTATAAACTTGGTTCTTTATTATGGTAAAGCCTTTCTTGTGGCACATCTCTCACCTAGAAAGTCACTTCTGATCACTGTTGAAAAGCTGTTGGCTCCAGGAAGAGTGTAGGCTGGCACATTTTTGGAAACATGACAAACATGAATGTGTCTCACTGTCATTTGCTGGTGCCTAGTTTTACCAAACAAGAGGGTCTCAGTCTGTTTTTATTCCCTAAAATACTATAATAGTGAAAAATGTTCAAATGTCAGTGCGTCCCAATAACTACTCCTTTCCTGGGGTGTATCTCCTCCATCTTTCCCTGAATCTACTAGATTTCTGCCTTCATGGAAGTTACAGGCTGGTGGTAAGAGTCATTAAGTGAAATAATGGAATAATGGTCCTGTGATGCGCTGAGGGCAATGAAAAGAAGAGGGAAAGGATGTGGAGTTGTATGGAGGAGGAAGTAAGAAAAGAGAATTTTCAATATAAATATCACAATAATGAAACCTGGATGTGGGAGAATGGGAGAAGTGTTTCTGTTCTCCTGAGGAGGAACAGGAAGATGAGACTTGCAAACCAGGCTCAAATAATTGGACCAGAGCTTCATAGCTGTGGAAATCATGGAAGGTCATCAGAACTAGGGTTTAGGATGTAAGCTGCAGGCTAGGGTAGTAATTATGAGACCAATCAGATAATCCAGGTGAGCATAATTAGGATTATGCCCATGAATAGAAGAGGAACAGGCAGAGTTGAGGGCAACGTGCAGGTAGGTGAACACAGTGGTCAACTAAGATAAAGAGGGAGCCTGAGTCACAGACTTCATCAATTATTCAGCCCAGGAATCATGTCCTGAGACAGAGATGGCCAGAGAAGGGGCCTCTGAGCTGATAAGAGTGGGTCCCAATATTTTACACACTGCAGCCAGGCCACTCAGTTCCCCACCACACCTGCGGCAGCCTGTCCACCCCTCCACCAGTTGGCTTTTCACCACAACATTGCTTTTCTATCTTGAGGCTCCTAACTTAATCTGTGATTACATCATGCATTTGTTCACTTTGCAAAAATGTGTATGCTTTTCCTAACAACAGACTTCAAACTTCTTGGTGTAAAACAAAGGTCCTTCAGAGTTTAGTCCTTCAGAGGTCTAGGGGCCAACACTCCTGAATCAGTAATGGTCCTCAGAATCAACATGGAGAATCTGTTCTCAGCTCTTTCAGCATCTGGTGGCCCCAAGCACCTCTTGGCCTGTGGCAGCAGCATTCCAATCTCTTTCCTGTGGTCACACTGCCTCTCCCTCTTCTGTGGCTAAACATTCTTCTGCCTCTCCTTATGCTTGTGATGGCAATGAGGACTCACCCAGATATTCAGACTCATCTCCCCCCTCTAAAGTCCTTGGCTCAACCACATCTGCAAAGGCCCTGTTTGCCATATAAGGAAACATTCCCAGAATACATGGGTAAGGGAGTAGATATCTTTCTTGAGGAAGGCAATAGTCAAGCTAACATATTAACCTTCTTGCTAAAATTTATTCCTCACCAGGGTGGGTTCCCCAATTGCTGCATTCACCATATCACCCCTGTGTTAGGACAAAGCTTGGCTCTTGGGAGAGGTTTAATGCACATATGTGTTCCTGGGTTTAATCTCAGTTTCCAGTGCCATTTTCTTTAAAGTATCTGTTAAGTAGTGTTTCTGTTTGCTTCTTTTGCTGAATCCCATTTTTCAGTCACATTCTCTGTTCTTTCTTTTTTATTTGTTTTTATTAGTACATGTTTGCAGGACATAACATTTACATTCCTTGTGTGGAGTTGGTACATATACATCGCAGATCTTGATTCATTTTTCATTCCCTTTCCCTTCCCTCCCTCCCCCTGCCACCAATACTTTGATCCCCTTCCCATTTGAGAAAGATCTATCTCCCACTTCCTATTATGTATCTTTTATTTTGCTCTTTATTTATAATTTGGATTTCTTATGTAAAAGAAACCATGTGATATTATCAGCTTGTGTGTCTTGTTTATTTCACTTAAACTTATGGTCTCAAGATGCATCTATTTCCTACAAATGACTCAAATTTATCTTTCTTTAGGGCAGAGTAATACTTCATTGTGTGTAAATGTCACATTTTTCTTTATCCACTTATCTGTTGGTGGACATATAGGTTCCTTCCAAGATTTAGCTACTATGTGTTACGCTGCTATAAACATTAGTATGCATGTATGACTGTAATATGGTGTTTTTAACTCTTTCAGGAAGATACCTAGAAGGGAACTACCTGGGTCAAATGGAATTTCTAGTTTTTTTCTTTTATGAAATAATAAAACAAAATTTCATAATCAAATAACAAGAGGATAACAATAGTTATTACATTGTGAAATACATTGATGCCCAATCTGAGAGGGCTTTCTTGCCACAAATGATGCTACTTTACCAAACAAAATTTAAACATAAATTAAAGAAAATTTGGACATATTTAAAGTTCTTCATTGTACTTTCAATTATAAGAGCACTTCGCTTTTGGTCTTGGAAGGATATTTAGAATCTCACAACATTTTAATGGATTAAGAACCAAATACTTAACATACTTGCGTCTCTTACAAAAGTGGTCCATATCAGACTAATAAAGGTAGAATATTTACAAGATCAAGGTTTTCCTGGAAGAAGTTTTCTGATAATTCTTAAGGAATATTCAGAAAACTATGGACTTCTTCAGGATTGTGTTAATTTCAATGCCATATAGAGCTGACAAATCTCAAGTCTCATTCTAGCCAAATTATTTTAGAGTAATGCTTCTATAATTTAAAAGAAAGATATACTTGCCTTTCTACTTCTAGAAAGTTTGCTTTTTCAGTATCACCATCATCAGCAGCAACAGCAGCAGCAGCAATGTTATAAGCAACAGCAGGAATACCATTTAACATCAACTATCAGTAACATCAACCACCATTTATGAGGTATTTATCTGTATCAAGCTCTGTGTTAAAAGCACTTAACATATATTCTTATTAAATCAAATAGAAACCCAATTGATACCCAATTGACTCACTTTTAAGGGACTATGCTGAGACTTAAAGAAATGAAGTAATTTATCTGAAGTAACAGAACTGGGAATGAAGGAAGCTGGAGTTTGAATTGGGAAGATCAGCTTCCAAAGTCTTGGAACCCACCAAGCATGTGTGCAAGCTCAGCCATTGGAGCAAACAGCTTCCTTTCATGATATACCTCAAAGCAGTCTTGTAGTGTTTATTTGAGATAAACACAAAACACAAACCCTTCTTATGATTGTTTGTATTTGAACAGAAAGGCTTTAGGATGACCTCACACATGTGCTGGGTACTCTTCCAGAAAGGAGACAGTGTAGTTCTATCTTCTAATCATTCACAATGTGAGGTGTGATCAAAATACATGGTGAATGTTTAAATTTTTAGAAATGTATTACAGCAAAAGAAATATTGCCATTAATCCCCCTCAAAATACTTCCCCTTTCTTCAAACACACTATCCCACCATTCCTGCCACTTTCTGAAGCAGTTGTAAAGGTTTTCTTTCATGTGTGACTTTATAAGATATGATTAAAAGTACTGTGAATACTGTTGCCAAGTGTCATCCAATGGAAAGGCTGCTCAGGAAAATCTTAGAGTGTGTTCTCATCCATCTTATTCACCATATCTGGCACCATGTGCCTTCTGGCTCTCCTCTAAAGTCAAAATGACCATGAAAAACAAACCTTTTGAACTGACTCAGGACATTGGCCTAGCCATGAAAGCACAACTTCAGAAAGTGGCAAGAATGATGGGATAAGTGTTCAAAGTGAGAGGGATTGATAGCAATGTGTCTTTTACTATGATACTTTTAAAAAAAATTAAATATTTACTATATTTTTTATCACACTTCACAAAATATGCACATGGATACATGGCATAGTAATCACTCACGTTTCAATGGTTGTAAACATGAGCCAAATGATACTTGTTCAGTTGTCCACTGTGAGCACTGAGACCCTGCCCCACAGCTGCCCAGTGCTCTCCCAGGCTTGCATCCTTTGGCTACTGGAGCTCCTGCCAAGGAGCTATTCTGACTCCATGCTTAGGTGGAACAATTTAACTCGTGTCACTGAGCTAAGAAGAAGCAAGGTCAGATGCAGACCCTGGTGTGTTTATTTTGAAGTCTATACTCTCCTCACTAGAAAGAGAAAGTATCATTAAGATGTAAGAATTGAAGAAAAAAATTATTCTTGATATGATGCACTTATATCTATTGCTGGAAGGACTTTTGCCTAACAGTCTCCTTCTGTAGTCTGAATTAATTTTGATCTTCCTATATGGTTAAATTTAGAATTTGGTCTAAATATTAAGTAATAAAATTATGAATAGTAAATACATCTATATTTATTCATCTTGTTCTGTAATTATAAATGTTTTTATTTTCCTAATAGAGTTGTTCCTTTTGTTAAAAATCACAGATAAATTGAACTCATTGTTAACCAAAACCATATGGTTTCTTAATTGTAGATACTGTGCTTTATTTTTAATCCACACTATGTCACATGATTCCTAGTTTATGGTACATATTCAAATATTTGGTGAATTTGATTTTAATGCTGTTAATTTGAAGATATCTGTGATGAGACATCTGGTTAGGATGCAAAATGAACTAAATATGAATTATATATAACATTCTTACACTCAGATGAAATTTGGGCAGCTATTGCTATTATATTAGCAATACTGTCGGTTTAGAGATCCTTTGCTTTGTTAGAAATGTGGACAAAAACACTGAAGTCATTTTGTTTCGTAAATGGCAAGAGAAATAAAAACAGGAGCAAGAGCTTATTTAGTTTGAAAATTGTATTGATCCCTATCTTTTCTTATAATATATTAACCTGGGCACTAAACTAACTTTCTCTCTGTCCAATTTCGGAGAGAAGAAAGAGAAAATGTACGTTTAGCTTTTCTACATTGAAGTTCTAGTTTAAATTTTAAACTTACTTCTTTACATTTACCATAGAAACTGCATTTCCACAGACAATTTGAAAGCATTTCACAAAAATTAATTACTTCAAAATGCATTGCATTAAAAAATCTATTGCCTCTCTGACTACTATAAAATTCTTTCAAGAAGCTTTCATTTATCTTTATAGCTCTTTTATTTAAAACAGTAAAATCTTGTAGTGCAGTTTTGAAACTGAAAACGTGCTGATGAAATCACTGTTATTTCAACATTATCTACATAAATATCTAATTTCTATCCCAAAGACACGTACTATGTTTTCAAATTTGCTTAATCGGATATTGAAGAAAAAAATATTCAAAGTGAGAATATGTCTGTGTTTACTCAATTTATTTTTTGCATTTGCAAAAGTCATTTCCTTTTGCATTCTTCTGTGGTGAGACAGGAACTACCTCCGTTTTCTCTAGTCTTTCATTTTATTTTTTTGCTTTTCCCCCATTAGAATGCACTCAAACAATATATGGCAATATATTAGCATGAGACCTAGGAGAGCCTAGTGTTAGACCACATTGACTGACACCATGGTTGATTCAGTGAGCATCAAGGACTGACTGCCCATGGCCTTAGCCCTGAAGGATATACCAACCTGGTAGTGAAAGCACATATACATACACAGCACAAAACCCACAGTGGAGTGTATAGTCTAACCCTGTGAAAGGGGAGTCCAAGAGCTCCTCTATGAGACTGCTTGCTTAATTGCTTTCAGATTCCTCAATGTGTGAACCATGTCCTCAGAAGAAAGGGGATTGCCATGGACTGGCAGGAGGCATGATTATTACTTTGGAATTCTTACTGTGTAGGAGTAAACAACGAAGCTAAGTCATCGTTCTTTTTTACCCTAGAATAGTAGCAAGATCCTCTATTATTTGCTAATTATTGTATATTAATGAGTTTAAGTAGTAATTGGGGAAAAGCTGTCTCTGTAAACATAAGTTTATTATGATCTCAATTTGACTGGTAATTAAAACCAGGCTTCCACTGATGGTGTCTTGTTTGGCTGATCTGTTTGTTTTGGTGATCATTTTCTTTTGCTGCTTTTTGAAATCTTTTCTGCATTTTGAAATCAAATATTAGGGAGATGGAAATGCATCAGGAATGCCTTCAAGGCCTCAAAATCTTGAGATCATTCTTTGCAACATTTTAAAGAATCTTTATTTCTTTTCCCATTGACCAACAAAGGAGCATGTGCCCACATTAAAAAAGGGAATTTTTTTGCCAGCAATTTTTCTAATAATGCAATTTCAACAGATCAAATGTCTGAACAAAGTGAATAATGTTCCCTGGGGACCTTTTGCTGAAGTGGCTACATTCCTAGACTTTTACTTTTCTCCTAGTGATTAAACTTTTACTTTAAAGTATGGGCTAAGCCAAATGTATAGAACTGGAATTCACTAAATTACTTCCTCTGACTTCCTTATTTCTCAGTCAGTAATAATTTGATTATAATTGCAGCTCATAATTGAGCAATATACAAATATGTATTTGGAGCAGACTTCCAACTCCCTAAGTATGCTTTCACCTGAAAAGCAAAATGTTTTTTATGTACACATCTTTATTTTAACTTACTTAGTTTGAAAAATAAAATAAATAAGTCAAACAAGCCTCACGTGGTTCAAATGGGAAATGTATTTCAAACTCCAGGGAGGGATGATAAAAGAGGGCAATTGTGATTAATAATGCTCATTACTAAGTCACTCCTCTGACCGGCACACCTTCTGAAGGTCTTATTATTCCTTCTGTAAGACAGGAGAGAAAAATAAGGGGGTGAAATGTGGAAAAGGGAAATAGTTTAGTATATGTCTAAAGTTGGCCAAAACTTTATTATTTAGGTAACTTTCGGTGGCCCCTTTGGGCTTACAGTCCTTATGTAGGAACAGATATACAGTAACTGAATTGTTTCAACTTAGCCAAATAGCATTGAAATGGACCTAATTGTTGCAGGAGAGGAAAACCCGTGTGTCCCCAGAGACTATTAGTGTCATTTAAAAGGCTAAATGTATCATAAAACCTGTCTTTAACAGAATAAAATTGTACAGACCAACATAATTTTCGTTAATGTTTTCCACATTTCTTGAAAAAGAAGAAAGAAAGAATGAGAGAGAGAGAGAGAGGGAGGGAGGGAGGGAGGAAGGGAGAGAAAAAGTTATTGACTTGGCAGCGGAGCTATAGTTTATTGGGTCACTGAATTATTCGGAGTAGTTTATTTCTGTAGACCAAATAACTTTTTAAAAACTAAAAAGATTTTGGAACAAAACACATACAAGGTCATTTGAATTAAAAGATAACCCCATTCTAAAAGATAAATTTAGCCTGTTATGTTTCTTTCATAGGGTGGAGTTTTAAACAAAGATGAAATGTAACTTATACACAGAATAAGATTCAAACCTTGTCCACTTTGTGCCTTCAAAGTGGAAGTGAACTTTACAGCTTGTTTCATTGGCTCTTTATTTTCCCTTTATTTTTTTGTTCTGGGGAAATACCTCCCCATGGTATTTTTCCTATTGTCACATATGTTGTACCTGCTGAACGTGTGCTCTGCTTCTTTTGAGTAAAGTAAATAATGGTAGAGCTCTTCCCAAACAGACAAAGGTAGAGAGGAAGGTTTAAGCGTTGCTTTTATTCCATCAAAGAGACAAAGGGATATTTCTTTCCTCTAAAGAAGTTCAGAGAATAATGGGGGAAAATCAAGAACAGAGACAAATAGTGAATCAAACCTCAATTGAAAGAACAAATCTTTCTATTTATCTGTCTTGTCTTTTCATTGAAGTTGTATATCAACTACCAAGAAAGCTATTTCAAATAACTTCTGCTAACATAATTGTTATTTTATAAGTTTAGTTGCTATGGTAATGCATGATGTAATCGTCTATTACCATCACAATCTGTTAGGTTTTCATACCTAGCCAGCATATTATTTTCCTCTTTCTCTCTGTTAGTCCTCTAAGATCCAGGAGGGAAAAACAAAACAAAATAAAACCGTGTATATATTGTTTGGTTCTTCTGGCAAGTCTCTGAATTGGGATATAATTAACCATGTACAGGAGCTTTTCTGAAACTGAAAAGTTTTAGATTTTCCTGCAACAACCATTATCCCTTGATCCTCATTAAAATACGAGCAAATGGAAACAACTGTAATTTCTCCATTGTTCACTATTAGATGAATGTGCCGGATGTAGGGCTCCAGAAGATGAGGACAGTGTACCAAACGCTTGTAACAGAGGGATGCTTCACTGATGAGATGGGCTGGGGGTCGTTTTGCTGTCCATTCTCAGGGAATGGCTGTCACCAGCTGCCATTCAAGAAATCCCATGAAATCATGTCAGCTCAGCATGTTGAGACAAGGATAATCCATATTTTGATAAGAGACACACATTCTTCTTTTCCCAAGTGGAAAGCATAGACCTGTGGCACAGAAATGCATGTATTTCAACATGCAACGGGGCTACCAAAGTCAAAGGTGTGTGCACCCCTGGAAGCCAGGATGTTAGTGCTTAGTGCACTGGCATTTGCAGTGTCAAAGCCCAAAGGACAAGCACTCTCGAACTCCAATAGGTGAGGAGGCCAGCTGTGGCTAATAACTGTGTTTGATCCCTCATCCAAGTTACTCTTTACCTATACTCAGTTGTCCTAACCTTAACAAATCTATTCCAAACTGAGATCTCCTGTTTCCACCCATGTGACATTGCATCTACACAGGCCTGGGCAGACCGGGGGGTCCATTACCTCTTGCCTTGATGTCTGCTTTTCCTTAATCCCATAGTTTGCTTGCTTTTGTTTCCCACCTATTAACTCCTAATTTATCTTCTCATACTCATCTCAGAGCCGCCTTTGCCATTAGGAATTTTGATTTTTTGGCAGGATTAATCTTTCTGTACTCTGAGCACATTTTCTACTTGTATTGCTTGATTTTTTAATCAGATTTTCATCTTTTAGCACGAGAAGATGACATCTCTCTCCCTCTCTCCCTCCTTCCTACTCTGTCTCTTGACTATAAGTCTCTAAAAGGTGGGGACCATGACTCACTTATCTTCCTAGCTCCAAGAGGTTCTAGTACAGTATTTGCGATGTACTGGTAGACTTTTCATTTATGAAAACAGGAATCCAGCTCAAATTCTAGCCCATATACTGTGATGTATATTTACGACTGTTAGTGTACTAACATTTACACACAGTACATGGTATTATATTCTCTTTAGCATATGTGTTCCCATGTCCTGTGTGTCAACCCCTAAAACTATTGCTTGTTTTTATTTCCTATTATCTGGGAAACAGATGTTTTTCAAATTGAAGGATTTAAATATATACTGGTCCTGAATTAAGTCACTTTCTTTGCCAGTTTAGAGAGAGAGACCCAGATTCCACTATTCCCCACACTCTTATATATTTTCCTTGATATATATCAGAGAAAGGATTTCTGAAAGCTTCTGAAAAACACATAATAAATTTGGTGCTTCTCTTTTCTTATGGTTTTGTGTTATATTTAGAAATATGATAGTTCTGTTTCATTTTTGTATTCCCATAAGCATGGCTATAAGTAGTGAGTAAATATTTATTGAATGCAAGAAGAAGAATGGAACAAAGAAAGGAAAGAAGGAAAGGGGGAGGAGAGAGAGGGGAGGGGAGGAAGAAATAATTTTCTCTTTAATTGCTCATCAGGTAGAATCTCTTCTCTTGGTTTCAAGACACAGTGAATGGTTTTGTACTCTTTGTTTGTGTGGGTTGTGATGAAGCCACAAGACAATTATTAAAAGCTCAACAAATTTATATTTTCAAATGAAACTATTGTTAATTATGGCCACACACTACTGTGGGAAGATACAATAACTTTTCTTTTCAACTCATTAATTTCCAAGCATTTTAGTACTGGTTACACACAGAAGTAACATCTAACCTGTGTTTCCTGAGTCATTCCCCTCATGATACTTTCTTCACAAATGGTATTTGGTGGCACCTTTCTTTCTAGCTCCTTGAAATTAAAAGCAATTAGATGGGGCCGGAGATGTAGCTCAGTGGTGCTGCTCCTGCCTGGCAAGCGCAAGGTCCTGAGTTCAATCCCCGGTACTGAAAAAAAAAGCAAGTAGATGACTCTTAATTTTAGATCAGATTCTCTTGATTAGGACTGAGATGGCTGTGGAGGAATCAGGAGGTATTATATTACATGTCTTCTACCATTATCAACTGGTCCTTAACAGAGCAAAGGTCAAGGCAGGTCCTGCCGGGGGCAGCTGTCTTTTTGGATGGCAAGGTGGTGGTAGGAAATCTTTATGTTAGACAGCTCCAGATGATATAATTGGTCCCTTAGTCTATTTTGAAGTGATCAAGGCATGGAGAGTATTTTGAAGCTATGCCTTCATCATTTGGCATCCCCAATACATGATGCCTGGCAGGTAACAGAATTCAACATTTAATGAATCAGCACAATATGATTTTCTCTCGTAAAACACTATAGTTTACAAAAGGCTGTCTTTGATTCCTCAGTTTAGACTTCAAAATTCATAATCTGAGATGTTTATTATTTTACTCATTTTACGTATGAAGAAAGAAAATGGATTTGATGCCCTATCCAAAGTCTTTTGGTGGATCCCAAAAATCAGGTCATCAGACTTCACGGTTGCTTTTTCAATATACTTTGTAATTCAATCAAATGAAAGGATCCATTTTTGAGGCTTTAGATACACATTTTCAAATGACTCCATTTTCTCATTGGCATTCAGGATTCTATAATAATTTGTTCCTTACTCCAGAACTATGACCTGAAGAAAAATGTCAGTATCTTTATTGAACCAGACAATAATTGTGGCTGTACTTTCTTCCTCAGCTCCCTGAAGTCTTCAACAACGTGGGTAATTCAGCAATGGGTATGTTTGGTGAGCATGTGGACATCAACTGTCTGTCAATTTCAATCACAGTCTTTCTTATTGAACACTTTGGTTTGTCTCCATTGAACATCTCTCCATACCTCCTTTCGGCTGGACTGAAAAGTGTTACCTTTATTTCCTTCCTAATGGTTTATATTCAGGAGTGTGAGTTGATGTCATAATCAACTTCATCCAAATGGCTTTTTAGAATAATACCACCAACAAATTTGCACATTAGCATGAATAGATAACTTGAACGTTCTTCCCTTCCTTGTTCCAAGATGATTTTGCAAACTCATCTAGACCAGCTTGCCTATTATTCCAACATGTGTCTGGAAACAACTGATGCTGGTTTGTTTTCAGCAGGATTTGGTGGGTTAACATTATATACATTAAAGGGTAACAAGACAAAAACATGTTTGAATACCTTGTCTTGTAAGAATTAAATATGGATGGTCAAAAACTTCTAGTATTGGGGGTCAATGTCTGTATTAGAATCATAAATTTCAATGTTAAAATTCTCTTTTAGCCTCAACTAGTATTTCCTTTAACTTTAACAGATTCAAAAAATTTGGATTAACATGTATTAATTGTACCTATCGGTTGGGTTTGTTGTGACTTTTCAATATATATATATATATGCAGTGTACACTGATCAACATTAAGCATACTTTCTCAGTTATAAAAATATACTTTGAGAAAAATTGGAAGTACATTAAAATATGAAGTTATCAATAGAAAGTGTTCATAATATGGCCCTTTTATTTTTTTTGCAGTGATATTCCCATTTATTTCACTTTCAGTAAGTTATTCTCGTACATGATTGAACACATATTTTGCTTTAAAATTAACAGTCACAGTTGAAGAAATAGTGGCTTATTTTTCTAATTAAGTTACCAAGCTACTGAATCTTAAGGTCTCAACCTTAATGTTGCACCTTATTATTTTCACTGAACAATAAGATCCTCTATTTTGATTATTCTTGGTGAGCAGCAATTTTGTTTTTCCAGTGGTTTCCATTTTCCAAATAGTCATGACAGATGGTTCAACATGGTGCCCACCACTTCCAGGGATTCCACCTGATGAGTCCTCTTTCCCAGGGCAACAGCCATGGCAGCCTCCACCCAGAGCTCAGCCATTGGGACTTCTCTATCGGGGCTGGCCAAGAAGTCCCGCTTTGGCTGCCAGGGCCTCATTCTGCTGAATATGGGATTCCTGAAATTTCATGGATATTCTTTGCGTCATTTTTAAATATTTCTGTAAGCAATGTTCTGTACAGGTGATCTCTTCAGGTTTTACTTCTCTTGTTGTGAAGTCTTTAACACAGTCCAAAAAGTACGTTTCTGTAAGTTTATTGTAGGTTCCCAGGAATTCCCTAAACTGTTTTATCTGATCAGAGTCTGATATCTGTGCAGCCATATTCTTTTGGTTTATTTATGAGTCACCTTTCCTGACGCAGGAGTTTCCTGAGTTCCTGAGAAGCAGTTGTCCACCCTCTGCTCAGGGTTCCAGTGAGGCCTGATTTCTACAAGGTTGTCCAAAGCTGGGCCCTCAAGTTCTCATTTAACTTTAGACTTCTATGAAAGTAGACATTCAGTCACTGGCTTTCATCCATACGAGGCTGGGGGACTGTGACGACTGTCTAATATGGCCCTTTTAAAAGATTTGTTTAATTCCTTAACTCTTTTCTTCATTTCATTTTCTTGACTTAATTGAGATTTTCTTCTCTAGGAAAACTTGTGTTAATATTAAATCATAAGAATGAACTGTTTGCTGATTTTTGAATTTTTGATATAAATATAACTAAAAACATACCCACCACATGCGTATATTACATCTATTCATATTAATACATTTAAACCCTAAATATGTCCATAAAATGAGATATTTATATAATTATAGGAATACATTTATAAAACATATTTTCTATTCATAAAAGTATTGTCCAAGTTACTTGCCTGAGAAGGGAACATTAAAATTTTTTTCATGATTATGTGTATAAAAGAGCCTTACGTTTAGTGTAATCAAATTAGCAATATTTTTATTTGTGGTTTACTTCATTACTTTTAAGTATAAAATTTTGTTTTCTAATACATAAAATTTTTAGTATATGCTTTGGCTGTCTGCCTAAAAGTGGAATTACTAATTCAAAGGGCAGGAACTTTGCACTAAAGGTTATAGTGATATATTTTGTCTTGAATGATTTTACTCATTCATTCTTCTATCCATAGAGTGTGGGGTTTTAAATCTCACCACACCAATGTCAACCTTAAGTATGGTAATTTTAAGTTATTTGTCATTTTATTGTATTTCTAAAAAATTGATACATCTTTGCTACATCAAGTTTGGACAAAAACAATAAATATAAATAAAAAAATAGAAATTGTCCCCGTCTCTCCACCTAAGGATACTTACTAATAGTTTGCCATATGACTGTACCACCTTCCTCTTTGCCTCTAGCATCTTACATTACATAGAAATATTTACTCTTCCTGTGTTCACCTAGCATTCCACAGGAGCAATTCCTCATGATACCAGTGGTGTGTGCACATGTCATTTTTGATGGCCAGTACAGTATTGTCCACATGAAACTAGTTATTCTACTTTCAGCATGGGCAGCACTTCTAATTTTTTAAGGGATGCTGTAATGAATACCCTTGAAAATACACATTTGAAAAAAATCTCTTTTATTTCTTAAAGAATATTTCTGCAATTGAAAGGTTGAGACAAAAGCATATGAATTATATAACTTTATTTCTATTGCCAAATTGCTCACATGCAAAGTGAGAAGACGTATCATTGAGTTTGCTTTTCTATTTTCAAATTTTGATTTTAAGTACGATTAAGTATTTTTGATATTGTTATTAAATATTTATGTCACTTTTTATGCAACAATTTTTCTTGTTATTAACTATTCTTTTAAACGTATTGTATCTTACTATCTTTTAATTGGTTGAAGATATTTTTCCCACTTGTTATTTTTATTAAAAAGGAAAAATTAAAAATTTATTTTCAGCATTATGGATATGAAAAAGTTTTATGTCTTTTGTCATCACATGTAGATAATTTTCTTCATGGTTTCTTTCGCTATTTTTTTGGATGAAAATTTATTTTCTAATCAGATAGGATGTAGATATTTTTATCCTTGCAGCATTTTTTTCAGTATTTTAGAATAGTTTTGGGTTTCAGTTAATGACATGATCTATTTAGAATTCACCCTGGGATACATTGTGAGGGGAAATTATTTTTGTACTTTCCCTTAACTTGCCAATTGATTAAAAATTCCTTCTTTTCCCCACTTTTTTTTGTATTGTCATTGTCAAATGTAAAATTCTCATACATATATACTTATGTTTCTGAGTTACTTTTTCTATTTCATTGATCTGGCTTTAGAATTTTTAAAAATTTAGATTAATAACGTGTAAGGAGTGAAAATTTGTTTTAGAATTTAAGATTTATTGGAAAGACCGCAGCCTAATTAAAAACTAAAAATAGCTGCCCTAGGGTGGGAGAACTGTGGGCAGCTGCGTGCAGACTCACCTGACAGCGAAGGGTTTGGAGATGGAGCTGTGAACGATTAGCAGGAGTGTGTCCCCAGATGTAGATGGTGGAAGAGGAGACAGCAGGTAAGGTCGGAGCCAAGGCAGAGAAACACAGGAGAACACCAGGGACTTCAGTCAGCCCCAGAGGTGAGGGGATGCCAGAGATGGTGCGGGCTTGCCTCTTGCCTGCCTGCAGCAGGCTGTGCACTGAGCCCTAGCTGTAGACAGTGGCATGTGTTTTCATGAGAGGAATACAAGATCAGCTTAGGTTCTAGATATTTGGAAAAGACTGGCATTTGAGACAGTGTGCCTTGTGTCTCGTCTTCAGCCACTGAGAGGCATTCTCTGTCCTACTGACCATGAGCAGCTGTTTCTGTTTAAGTTGATGCCTCAGTAGATGCTAACATTAGACTCTTATTTATTTTTCTGATACTGTCTAATTTTCAGTAATGATCCCATCCGCTGACATTTTCCTGGGAGTGCCTTACCATGTGGAAAGCCTTGCACAGATTCTGAACTTTAGCTTTTGTCCAGGTACATTTCCAGCTCCCAAGGGCTCCTGGCTTCACAGTCTCGGCCCCTTGGAAGACAGGGCCAGTGTCCACACTGACAGCCTCGGCCGGGTCCATGGACATATTGCTGATGTCCTCTTGAGGACCTGAAAAGCTGCTAAAGAGATGCACAGCTAGTGCTGTGCTGTCCTGCTAGTCTCACTGGCTGACTGCTGGGTGAGGGAAGCCCTGAGGTGCTTCTAGAAGCTTCCTTCCAGTCATGCGGGCAGGTGACAGTTTCTGTACTCTGTGCTTAGCCTGTGTCACAGGCAGATAACCTGATTGTAGGATAGTGTTTCTCTCCCTCTGCCCCAATACCAGAATGGTCCCAGTAGGTTCATATGGGTCATGCTGGTCCTCAGAGTAGGATAGCCTCAGCTAACCTCGAAGGGCACAGAAGGAAAGCAGGAAGTCACCCTCACCTGTGGGAGGTCTTAAAGTGACTTAGCATCTTTGGTAAATACATTAACTGTCATTTGTCTTCATTAAATAATTATTAAATATTTGCAGGTATATCTTTTAAATTTATATTATTTAAGTTATTTGTACTATTTAAAATTAAACCACATCCTTTTATTAAATAGGAAAAAAAATCAAGAGAATAAGCTTTGGCAAGCCTAAGATGTATGATGAATTTGGAATCCCTTAAACTAGTGCCAGGGCCTCAAGAGCCCAAAGAAACTCCCAATGCACAGCATTTGAGGTGCTCAAAGCAGGTGATCTCAACCAGAGCAGAAATCATTTCATGCTGCTTGAAGCGTGTTATAAAGCAAGTTTACTAAGTTCAATTTATGCATGGATTACATCATCTATTGAAGAATACTCTATTCTTTTACAGTTGATCTTACATCTCTGACCAGCAGGTATTGGCATCTGTGAGGAGTAAATCCCAAATCTATATAGCAAAAACCAACCGAGGTTTTGTAAGTTGGCTTGCCTTGCAACTTTTGATTCTCAATTACTATCAATATTATGTGTTTCTGATGTAGTGTCTTTTTAAACCAGTCTATCACTGAATAAGGTTCTATGCTGATGAAAGTTTTGCAGTCTGTTTTGTTAAAACATCAGTCATTCAAATCCAAAACCACTTTCAGACCCATGGCTTTTTACAATCCAAACCAATTGTTCAACTAATCTGATTCACTGAAAAGAGTATGTCATCTATGAGAAATAAGAACTAAAGTTTTTCCACCACTTTTTG
Organism: Heterocephalus glaber; assembly: GCF_000247695.1. Next base: position 4,638,718 of record NW_004624806.1, read on the forward strand.
CCCTGCTGCTTTGGAAAACATCATTTCATATCCGAAGTGTTATTCCCCTTATGACTTGGCTTTTGTTTCAGGCTCAATACAAAATGTTGTTGTAGAATTTATTTCTCATTCTTTATTATTTTCTTTTATTTTAGCATTTCATTTATCATTGTGCTGGCTAATCCACAATTTGCTCTCCTTTCTACTAGCATTTCATGTTTCATCTGTATAATGTGTTTTCAGTCCCGATCTGCCCATCCACCTAAATCATGTTTTATTTCTGTCCCGGAAGGCCTTATGGTAATTAAATAATTGTGTTTCTTCTAATATTTCTAGGAACACTTTATTATTTTATACTAGACATATTGGAGGCTGTGAATTGAAATGGACTTCAGGCAATTGCTTACTTTCAATAGTGGTCTGTCATTAGGTTATGTCTAAAGGACAAAAATCGAGCATATTCTGTTTTCTGATGTAGTAAATGTAACTGAGGTTAAGAATATATGTTAGCCTATGAAGGCAATGTTATGCATCATAAGAGAATATTTGGATACCCCCCCACCAGCTATTAGCAAAAAAAGGGAGCAGTGACCAATCACAATACATCAGAAGTGAAAGTAAGCTCTTTGTTTGAAAAGGCTAAATTCATAGACTGTCATTTACACTTGAGACAATCTAGTAGTCAGTAGGTTTTCCTCTTTATCCATAAGAGACCTGTTGTTCTAAGACCCCAGTGGGTGCATGACAGTGCACTGACCTCTATATCGACTATGTTTTTTCCTACATATACATGTGTATGGTAAAGTTTAACTTATAAACTAAACACAGTCAAATATTACCAACAGCTCAGAATACTCTACTGTAATGAGTTGTTTAAAACATTTATTTCTGGAATTTCCCATTTAATATTTTTGCTCTGAGGCTCATCTTTGGTAACTAAAGTTGTGGAAAGTGAGACCACACAGGAGAGGAGCTGCTGTATTGATCTTTGTATTTAATGATTGTGGTCTGATTAAAAACAAAATGCAGAGCTCCTGAGTATGGGAGGCAGCCCCTGTGTAACTGGCAGTGTGGTCAGGAGACATGCCATATTCAAGCCCTGGCCTCCGTTAGCTTCCATGCTTGGGTTTCCTCATTCACTAAATGAGGTTAATTAAGATTGCTTCAGCCAACAGTCATGAGGACGTAGTGCAGTGACGTCTGCCTGGTCTGTGGTATGCGCTGAATCCTCCCCTCCAGTTTGCTTCTTTGCTCTTGAACCTCATTGTTGGTGTAAAGATAGATAAAACTGTAGTATTTTATTATGGATTTCAAATGTTTGTGATAGCTGCAAATTCCTTCAATGTTCATTCATGAATTTTAATGTTTCTAATGATAAAATTCCCTACTGAATTGATTAATTCACACATTAACACACATGTTCTATGCAGTTAACACTTAACATTAATATTCAACACTGTAAGGCTAGTTTCAGATATATGCTTTTAATTTTATTTCTTGGGATCATATTAGTTTATGTTCCTAAAAACACATCAGTACTGAATTAGGCTTTAGAGATAGAATCTCCAGCTACAAAGAAATGTGCAATAAAAGTCCACCTGAGGACAATTTCTGTATATTGTACAAAATACTGACCAAAAAAGAAAACTAGATGTTCACCAAAGTCATTAACTTAAGATCTAACTAATATATTCTTTTAGGGAATACTCTAAAAAATTTGTAAGCTTCATTATCTTAGGTAGGACTATGTAAACTAATTTTCTCCACTCCTGTTGCTAACAGCCTCATGTGAATACAATATATAATTAAATGATACTTTAGAAAATGTGGTTTATAAAATATGTATTGATATACAAATGTAACTGTAAGTGTCATTTGCTGCAATGAGAAACACAACCTGTTTGGCAAATTAATTTCTTTCTTCCTACCTCTGTGTGCTTTAAATTTTGAGGTCTTGTTTCTTTTCATCATACTGGGGATTGAATTCAGAACCTTCCCAGTGAGCTACATTTCCATCTAGCCCTTTAAAATTTTTTATTTTTAAATTTGAGATACGTGTGCCCTAAATCACAAAGTCGCCCAGGCTCGGTTTGAACTTGATATTCTCCTGCCTCAGCCGTCCAAGGTCCTGGAATTGTAGGCGTGCACAATCACAACCAGGTTTGAGTGTACTTTTTATATGTTGTAAGAGTGCAAGCTCTGCCAAATATTTTTTGAAGTAAAGTATGATTTATCAGCCAATGATATGTAAATAACTTTAGGATATTCAAGAGTAAATAAAAGCAACAGTTATCATATAGTAAGTCTTTAACAAAATGTTAAAATTTTTGCCTAGAATTTGACCAACCCAGATGGCATTACAGTGGTTTAGAACTGACTTGTCCTCACAGCCTTCTGTACTTGAGAAGGCTCTAAAGCATATTCTTTCCCTTCCTTTCTGAGGGTTTATATTAGCTCATCTACTCGATCCGAAATAAAATAGCAAGTTATTATAGTACCATTCCACAATAGGATCAAAGTATTCAGTTACACATTTCTCCTTATGATGTAAGTAATATTAACATAAAGGATTTATTCTGGAATACTCACTATGTTCTTAGCTCATAAATTATTATCTTTGCTAGCTCTAATTTTAAGTGAAGCATTTATAATAATACTACCCAGCAAATGCACAGCACCTTACACCTCCAACATGCTCAACCTCAATGATTATTGATTGGTTAATCTCCCACCAGCCCAGCATTATCCTTTCTTTGTACAGACCCAGAGGTTAAGTGCCTTACCCAAGGACCTAGACATTCAAATTATACTTGAACTTAGAGCTGGATTCTCCCTGTTTGCCGTGGATGGGAGAACTCATCTGCTCCATAGTAATAGATTAAAATACAGTGGAGGAGAATGAATCAAAACAGATCGGTAGCTGCTCAGTGACAAAACAGTAAACATTTAAAGTTGGTTTTCTGCTTTAGCCTATCTTAGAGGTTTCGTAAGAAAATAATGGCTCATTTTGTAAAATTATAGTAATTCAAAAACAATTAGAAAGTTAAACAGGGCTCCTAATGGAAAGGTCAATTTGAAGAAGAATGACTTGCTTTCTCTTTAATAAGAGGGTTAGCTGAGAATCGGGCTAGTGTGCCGGGGGCACTTCTGGTCATTTTGAGGGTGCTTTTAGATAGTCTACTTACACCAGGAAGTAAGTTGAAGGAAGTGAGGGGGGACTATTATCCCCCAGTGTTGTGAGATTATTGATTCAGTGGGGTCAGATTAGCCCTTTCTCTCAATCACTTCCCAAAATGTTGACCCTGTAGGTCGTAAGGGCTGCTGTGTGCTTTGGGGTGACTTCTGGGACTTGCAAAGTCACTCTGGCCTTTCTTATCGCCTGCTGATATGTTACCTCATGCCAGGAAGACCAAGACCTGATTCCAGTTATTGCTTGGTTTTTAATTTTTATTTTTTAAAGACCATTGGTTGACATCTTTTTCAATCAGTGGTTCCAATGCAGCTTCTGGAGGCTCTTGGGTGTGAGGGTTGTTTCCCAGCTAAGGAAGTGCCTTTTTGCTGCTAGTGTTTGCAAAGCAGAAGTTGTAGTTTTACCTTAGTCTCCTACAAGGCCTGGTCTTGTTTTTACACAGGAGAATTTGGCTAATGAGGAGGCAAAATAGGACTGAATTAATCACACACTTTGGTAATAATCTTTGCTACTATTCTAATATTCTAATAATGTTATTTTTTAAATGACATTTTGTGAAAGCAATACATGAGAAAGAGAAACTATTCTTAAAGTTTCTGTCAGCTGCCAGCATACAAGAGAATGAAAAACAGAAAGTTTCCAAGCTTTCTGATGTCAGGATACTGAGGAATGCAGGCTTTGGCCGGAAGCAGCAGATTCCTGGAGCTGAGAGGGCATAGTTACCTGAACAGTGTCCTAGAGACCAGCACACAGCACAGTGCTGGCTCTCTCTGCAACACCCAGGCTCTTGGGAGCAGTGGGCTTCCCTGCTCCATCTAAGGCAGGACGCTGGAGTGGGGCTCCCAGCCACACCCACCCACAGACACAGGGTGGGGTGGGTGAGGGTGGAACCTCTCTTGGACAACGTCTTTGTCCAGGGGTCAGGCTGCTGTCCAGGGCCTGGATCTCCTCAAGCCAGATGAGGCTCCTTTTCTCCCAGGGCCCTCTGAATGCATCGCCCAGTCTTAAAAGGACCAAGAGGGAAGATCAGGACATCTGTATATGAGGCCGCCTACTTTTCATTCAGTCTGTGAATGACTGGGTGGCTTTCCAGTGCCTACATGATTCCAGACCTTGGTCTAAGGCTTGAGACACGGAAAAGAACAACTGGGCAATGTTTTTGAATCTCAAAACTTACTTTTAAATTTTAGCCTATCTGCACAACTTTGGTAATTTCATTTTTCTTGGGAGGTGAGTGAAAGTGACCCTTTGATGCAGCATCTAAAAGGTGTTTGGATTTTAGTCCCATTATTGTTACGATATAATTGGAACAGTGGAATGATGATTAAACATGAACACAAAGGAAAAGCTTCATCATCCACCTTTTACTATTACAACTTTCCTTCTCCCTTTAAAAATGTCAGCCTTTTTCTCTTTAAGTAATATTAGCAAGGTGGTATAAATACATGAAAGGGTCGGGGAATGACAATGTCAGGTTGATCAAGTGGGAAAGAAAAAAATTTGAAGTAGAATAAGATTTTGTGTGTTGGCTTCTTTTTTGGGGAAAGGTAGCAGAGGAGAGCATCAGAAGTCAAGGAAAATAATATCAATCCCTGTCAGGAACAAACCACAATAATTGTCAAGTTTTGGAGTGTATTCCCTTTCAGAAAAAGCTTTTAAAGAGCATATTCAAAACGTAAAATGTTAGATATCATGAAATAGTCACAAAAAAACTAAAATGTGAGATAAATTTAAAACCAATAGTTTAATTCTAAAATTCATGTTAATAGCTTAAAGTTGTTAATAACATAGCATAGTGAGAACAATGTTTTATTACTTTTGAAAATTAGGGTTTGAGGTTTATAATAGTTTATATTGCTACTTGGATTCAATGGCTGTCATAACTTAAAAATGAAACAAACTTCCACAAGATACTTAATTTGAAATAGAAGAAATATGGAGGAAGTGCAACATAACTGCCACTTTATTGAATCAGATTTTAAAGTTTAGCCTATGTGTGCTTGTAATTTTTAAGTGAAGGCTTTGTTAAATGTTAAACTCTGCCTACTGGTCACACATCTTTCCTTCTGTCTATTAGTTGCACCAGCATAGTGTGAGGAAGAAATATATTAGTTAAATTCTTAGCGATGAGGAGGGGAGTAATTGTAAGCAAATCAGAGGATTCTGTTTTGTAAGCTTCCAAAGTATGCAGTTCAGAGGTTTCGGGGGTTTTTTAAAAGCAGTAATTCAACTATATCAGTTTAAACCATAAATTACACATCTAGGAAACACAATCATGGTTATTTAAAAATATTGACAAATGTTTACAAATTTTTCCTTTAAAAGAAGCACTTTATATTATTTTTAATGCAAAACTATCAGTTAGTAGGCATTTTGCTGAAAATGATGGAAAACTGGACTAACAGTAGCTAAAGTAATAAAGGTACTGAACAAACTGTAATAAGAACATCTCATAGGGGACCAGCAGCTCTGTAATGTCACCGTGGACCTAGGCTCTTTCCTTCCTATCATCCTCAGAACAATTACATTTTTCCTCACATTGGTACCTCATGGTTGCAGAGTGACTGCTGTTGTTCCAGTCCTCCTCTACTGATTCATATGAGCATCTTGAACAGACTGGAATAAAGACAGGGGGAAAATATCCATCGTCTTTATTATCTGCCTTTTAATAGAGAAATTAATCTTTCTCTTTTAATTAGCTGAGTTTACAGGGGAGTAGGAGACAGCCATCTCTGCTATTTCATGTTCAATATGCCTGCCTATTTATATCAACAGTCCTGAAGTACGTATTGTTCTTGAAACTTTCAAGCAGGTTGTGCATTCTGTGAGTTAGCTGGCAGGTAGTCAGTCCTTTCGTGTGGATTCTCTTTGATGAGGTTTGTGCCTCTGCGTGAGGAAGTCCCAGAGTGCCCTTAGGATACCCCACGCATGACATGTGGTGCAGGACCACCTGATGGGAACAGCCAGGGTCACCATGTTCATGGAATACTGGGGAGGCTGGGGTCTGTTCTTATCCATGGAAAGAGATAGCTACTGCTTCTTTAGAGATTTGTTCTTGCAGCCGCTGAGAAGAGACATCCATTTTTGCCCCTGCCCAGGACTAGTCATTTAATTTCACAGTGCACAAAGGAAAACTTTAAAACATCCTCTTTCTACTGACCCTAAGTAGGTTAACTTTTGGGGACCCATAGAATCATTCCCACAACACAGCCATAATATCTGCTTACTTGCTAAATTATTCTTCCAAATAACAAAGTCAGAAATTGACTCCTCTCTCCCCTCCAGAGTTTCATAAGAGCTACCAGAAAAAATGAGTCTTACACAATGTAAAATACCTTTGTCATCCAAGCATATAATCTTTACAAATGTATGAAAGAAACAAGTATAAAATGGAGCTTATTGTACTGGATTCAGGCTACTAATGAAGTAAAAAGTGCAAGTATTTCAGTTTAACTTTCTTTTTGGTTGAAAAGTTACTTTCGTTTAAATGCTATCTGGCCCTTTTCCTTCTTGGTCTTTGGCTATTAGTGCAGTAAAACTTCAGGAGTCAGGATATTATATTGGGTTGAGGAAGGCTAAAGTGAAGCGGTCCCAGGGCATTTCTTTAACCTCAAAAGATTTGCATCTTGCCCTTCTGGGGTAGCCAGAAGGCAAAAGGTGAATTGCTATTTCCTAGAGGTAAATGACAGTTTGCTTTTTCTTTCAGCCCCTGAGGATATAGCATTCCTTTTCCATGTGAGAATTCTGGACAGTTTTTTCTAAGGGGGGGAAAACCATTAGGACTAACACAACTTAAATCTTAGAAAATATGTCAATGTATTTCAGTGCCTGGGCACACAATTAATCTCCACCTATCTCCGGTAATATAAACACACCTGTGGGATGTTTTCCACTGAATACATGAAAGGAAAACTCATAATAAATCTCAGACTGATCGCCTTATCATGACTGACAGGGCTGCCGGAGGCTCCTTCTTTATGAGTATAATTTGGGAGTATATAAAAGCAGGAGATTGATTTCTACAGAGTCCTTCCTTTCCTTTAGTATTTATTCCAAGCTGCATGACTCCTCCCTTTTTAATAAAAAAGTTCACAAAATATGGTTCTTATATTTAATTTTTATAATTGCATATACGCATGTACACACACACTCATACATGCTGTTATTATTTAATGCCTGGAAGATCCTTGATGCCAAATGAGAGATGTGTATATGATTTCCTTCTGGCTCTCTCAGTCCGGAGTGTCCTCATTAGAACTTGTTCCTCTGAAACCAGAAAGAGACAGGTTAGAATAATTTGGTCCTAGTTACTAGAAATGGTGTACCTAGGAAATCCTTTAAGACGTAAATTTAATGTTACTATTAGAATTGAATTGTACTCCTCATAGTAGAATGTTAATCATATCTCTCAAATCATGTCTCTCAGGTTCTGTGGTAGTGCCATCCAGCTGTTCTGGAATATTTTGGGCCTCAGGGGCCTAGGGAGTGGGTGGGAAATCATGTCAAGGTCAAGGGAAAGAAGCTCAAAACCTACTCCTTTGATCCAAACACTGTTTTTGGATCAAAGTTACACTTTTGGACTCTCTGTGATTTTCCAAGGTGTGCTATTCAAGTTAGGCCGCAGACCACTATGTTATATAACTAGTAAATAAAATGCACATGGACCTGGGAAAACAATTTTTTTTCAAAGATCACATTTTGCTTTCAGAATTGAATAGTTTCACTTTGCTAAGTTCAGTAGATAGGCTGTATCTTTATGTCTTTGTTGCCATAAAAGTAGAAATGTAGTGAGCAGTTCTCTCCATCAATATTTTGAATTAGTGAAATTTCCTGAATGTCAGAGGAAGAATATTTTATTTAGGAGGACTTGGGAAGAGAAAATTTTGCATGATAAAGATTACCTTTTAAAAAAACTTCTCAATTTGGTATAATTCAAGACTTGGGCTTACAGAAAACTTGAAAAAACTGAAAAAAAATTTTTTTATTGTAGTCCAAAGCTTTCCCACAGCTGTTTTCATCCAGTGTAGCTGTTTGCTTGCTGTGTTTGGAGAAGATGTCCTGCTCCAACATCTAACTGATGTCACTCCTCTTGGGCTTGTAAAAGTCACCTCTCAGGATACATTCAGATTAACAGAAAAGTTGAGAAGACAGTGCAGAGTTCTAGTTTCCCAGTTGTTAACATCTTACCTTCCATGGTCTGCTGATCACAGTTAGATTCCAATGTTGGCCCATTCATAGCCCTAAACCCCACACTTTGAATTTTACTAGATTGTTCCACCCCAATTTCTGTTTTCTGTTCCAGGATACCACATTACATTCAACCATTGTATCCCTTTAGGCTCCTCTTGACTCTGACAGTTTCTCAGACTTTCCTGGTGGTTGATGAAATTAGTACTTTTGGGTACCGGTCAGATATTTCACAAGATGTCCATCAGTTGTGATATGCCTGATGCTTTTCTCATGGTTAGACCAAGGTTATGGATTTGGGGGGGATAAAGGGCCATTTCACCCCATCACATCACAGGATCATACTGTCAACATCACTTACCAGGTTGGATGTTGACCTTGGTCACAGCATCAAGGTAATGCTTGCTGAGGTCTCTTCATTATGCAGTTATTTTTTCCCTTCTTCATATCTTGCTCTTAGGAAGCAAGTCACTAAGTGTAATCCACACATAGGTCAGGCTTAATGGGGGAAGTAAGCTTTTGCCTAATTTTTAAATATCAACCTTTTGAAAATTACAGTTTATATTTCTTTCTAAGATCTTTGTAACCATCCTGAACACTAGCCGATATTTATTCATGCAGATGTATTATTTCTGCTTGTTGAGAGGTTCTAATGTTCTCTGGAGATTAAATTTAGGGCCTCCTACGTGCTAGACAAGTGCATCACCTAGTCCTCTTCATTAAATCTGAGGACTCTCCTTTGAGGGTTTAGTTTCCTCATGTGGCTTCTTGCTAGTTTATCATGGGAGGAAGTTGTTCTGCAATCATCCTGTGTATCTGAAGGTTTTTGTTTCATTTTGTTTTGTTTTGGCTTTTCTTCTCATGCCAGCCTCCAGGGTTTCATTGGTCCTGCCCCAATAATTTGTATTCCTTGGTTCTGAGTTCCCTCTCTGCTCACTCAAAACACAAGCCATGGTTGGGAGTTTTGAGTTCTTCCAAATGATTTCTTCCCTGCTCTGCTAGGTCCTGGCCAGACGGCGGGCTTCCTTGCTGTTTCCCAGGGCCAGCTGCCAGAGTTTGCTCATCCCTCTCTTGGAGGGTTAAGGTCAGTGGTGGCGAACCTATGGCACATGGGCCACACCGGCTGTTTGTTACCATTGAAAGCTCTAGAATGTTCACCATCGCGGATCTAGGTCATTCACAGAAGGCTCAGCCTCATCCTGCCTGGTTTGGGCTCCAGCAGAGCCCACTGCCAAGATGGGACCAGATTCCGGTATAACTAGTCCCCGGTGCTGTGCTGAGGCTTCTCTGTTTCCCACCTGCCTTTGAGCCCCCTCTGTTCCACTGGAATCTCGAATTTTCCTTTCTCTCCCATGTGGCTAAGTTTTTAGAGACTCTCTCCACTTTATCCAGCTTGTTTATGTGTCTGGAGCTGAGCATTTCACACCCTCTCAGCCATTTTCCCAGAAGTCTCATGCCATTCTTTTGGTAGGACAGTATTTCTCTACTGATATGCCATCTTTGTGAAGGAGAAATTTTGATCAAAAATGCTAATCTCACTCTGGGATGCTGTCAATCTTCTAAAGGTTACGTTTAATATTAAACACTCTTTCTAGTAGTTCTTCAAGGTAAATGTAGCCTTAACTTTTGAAATTATCATATACTTATGAGGACCTACTCAAGACAGTCTTCACTTAGGAAGATAAACCAAGAATATGAGTAAATATTTAAGGAAGATGAAAGTTACAAGCAACATGATATACACAGTTACAGAAAAGTACTGCTAGAGGCCATAGAAAGATGAAGCAATACCTAGATGTAAAGATTCAGAAAGGTGTGGATCAGGGAGATCCTGGACTGAGCCTGAAAAATAGGTATCAGTTGGCAATAGAGCAAAAGCTACGGCAAGTGTCAGCTGATAACTGGACTCAAGTAGCAGGCAATGAGATTCCCAGCCCTCTGAAATTTTGGAGTCCATATGAAGTTCCAAGAAAATGCTTCCTGAATGCACAGTACGGGGGTGGACCATTGGTCTTCTCAAGAATGAATGGTTTAAAATTATTTATTTAAAGTAGGATAAGAAAGTCTTGGAAGCAATCAATTGTTAAGGACAAGGCAGTTTTAATTAAAAGAACTTGGAAATTAAAACAGTAAGTCAGAACTAAGAAATGAAACCAAATTGTCAGCATCTCATACAGCCCAGGCCCTCACTCTTGGAAACAGTCCCCAAGTATGAGGAGAGGACAGCTGGTGAAGACACTCTCTGCAGGAGGAGTGGAGCCACCCACGGAGCTGGCCTGTCCCTGGATAGGGAGGGCAGGGGTGTTAGGCAGGACCCATGTGCTGTGTAGGGTTTCTTGTTCATCTCACCCTAACCACAAGCACGAGGGAGATGGTACTGTGATGCACTTACCCCTGAGTTCAAAAACATATTAACTCATTAATAACAATAACTAATATTCATAAGCACATAGCTCTGTCTTTGAAGCCCTTTATGAACATTAAAGAATCAATTAACAATGGCCTCTTCCTGACACTAATCTTATTTCTGAGCACAGAAACCAACTGTGTGCAGGAAGCAGAAGGGGTTCTTGTAACAGAGCTTGCTCTGGGGAGCAAGTGTTCCCTGGCCCAAAGAGGCACCACCTGACCTGTGGTCCTGCGTGGCTGGCCTTCCAGTTTTATCAGCTCTGCTTCCTGGGGTGAATCTCTGAAAAACTGCCTTGTGCTTCTTTGCCTTTGTTTTTCCTTATGTGCTGTTGCAGAAGGAGTTTAATGGGGTTGCCAGCCTCCTGGAGAAATGGGTGCTTCCCTGGCAGCTGTTTCTGTGTAGGGCCTCAATTTGCTCCCTAGATGCTGAGTCCACAGGGGCAGCAAAAGGATTGCGCATATGTTTGCTTGAGCATGCAGGAATTCAACTGGCCCCCTGGACATAGGCTCAGAAGAAAGGGAAGACTGATTCAAGGTCCTGGACTCCTTATATTCCCAAGGTGTCACAGTACCTAAACACAGTGGGTTGAGGGGGGTCCAGAACATTTGGGTTTACTTGGGGGCTTGAGAATAGTTGGGTTTATTTGTTGTGGCCTTGGAAGAACTAATAAAACCTCACGGCCCTGCTCTGGTACCTCAGCTCTGGAAGCCACTTTGAGCCTTGTTGCAACAAAGCTGATGAGGTGGCTCCTGTGCTGCCTCCCTGCTGGCTTTCAGGCTCTCGTTGCTCACTCCGCCACTGCCAGAGATCACAGTACAGGCAGGGGTGGAGTGAGGCTCTGGGCTGCACATCCTTATCTAGACCACCACTACTTAAGGTTGTGCACATGAGTATCCCTGTCACTAAGCTTTGTCTCCACTCTGTCCCTGTTGATCTCCCATCAATCATTAGCAAGTGGCCATGTTAGACATGGCCCTTGAGCATTTTGCCAATGCAAAGCCACTTGGCATTAAAATTGCAGGATACCGTCAAGCTCTCCCGCAGCCTTTACCCACACATTTAACACCGATCTCGGGTCCTGTAGGGTTCTGGGCAGCAGCAGCTGTGAACTTTGATCTGCACAAGACAGCAGGAACAATGTTGTCCCTTAGCATTTCATTGTAGGGAAGAGGTCCATGAAAATACACTAAATGTACAGTAAGTAAAATGTAAGTGATTTTTTTTTGAAAATTTAGAATAAGGGGTAGTTTTTATTATTCTGTTGTCAACATTTGTACAGCCTGATATAAACAATTTTAATGTAATTGTGATTCCAATTTCAGGGGACTAGGTACTTGGGGAATTAAATATCCTCAAATTTTACAGTCATCAAATTTTGGAAGCAAACACTTTAGAAACTCAAAATGTGTGAATTGGTGATTTCCACCTAGTTCCCTTCTCTTCCTTCATGGGAGTTGGAGGTATCTGCTGAGAGGCCTGAGCCTCCCAGGGAAAAAGGGCACCACAGGGAGGCACAGGGAAGGATATCTCCCCAGCCCACCCAGGTTCTTTTGTTGCTGTTGTTTGTTTTGAGTCTCATACATAAATCAGTTACTCAGACCCTGATTATTTCTTTGGATAAAAATGCACTTCTCGTAGTGGAGGCAGACTGGCATGCAATCAAAAGTCAAAGTCATTGTGATCAGTTGTTTTTGAATAAAGTGCAAGTCCCTAAAAATGGATGAAAGGTGACGGGAAAGGTAGGGAACACAGTCCGCTTGCTTGGACTTTGCTATGACATGGACTTGCCCCTACCCCCTTGCCTTCATTGGGAGGTTCACTCAGAGCTCACCACACAGGAAATCACTGTTGACCAGAATTTGTGGCCCCCATTCCATTTTCAGTAAGTCCCACTTGAAGACAAAACCATGGGGCCTAGTATGTTTCTCCTGGAACACCTGGAGGGATGGGGGTGTGATGCTATATGTAAATGTTTCCTTTCTCTCTAATTGTGTCATCGGCTTGAATCTAGAAAGAAGAGGCTTGAAATTAAACTGAGTCTTGGATAGTGTTTCAAGACAGAAAACTGAATTTTCTATGACCACAGAATAAATCCTCTTTTGGCTTTTTCTTGTGTTTTTCTTAATAAAATAACGTCAAAAATTTCCAGAACAGAGTGAAGTGAGAGTATAGATTAAATATTAAAAATTAAAAAAATTAACACAAAGATCTGAACCCTCTGAATGTATGTTTTATTACTTTATATTTCCTTTTAATATCTTTCCATGGAAAACCCCATGTGTGTTCATAAATATATTTTAGTCTAATTATGTAGAACCTGAGCCAAAAATTCTATTTCTAGTTTTCTGATTGGTGTACTGTTTTACCTAAATCACTATAATTATGTTGGCTATTTTGCCCACAGACACACATATTAATACAGCTTTTAAATATGCATATGAATGTCATATATACGTAGCTACACACATATAAATATATATCAACATTTCTCATACTATGTATAAATACACATTCTTGTACACATAAATATTTGTAATTATTCTATGTCAATTTCAACTTTTATATTAGCATTATTATATGTTTGTCTTAGTTCTTAGTTCTTTTTTAGGTATTGAGAAAAATATATCTAGAGAAAGACACTTCAAACTCTTTGTAATTTCACACAGTGCCTAGAATAACAACCTAGGAATTTCATGCAGTTAGCAATTTGAGACTTACTCCATAACTCTAAAATAGTTATTTGGTAAATAGGTTTATGAGACACTTAGAACAGTAGTTGGGTTGGTACCAGGCATTCTGCTTGGCTTGTGGTAAGTATTTAATATGCCTTTACCTCCACCCTTCATTACCTCCCCTTCAGACTCTGTCTTTTGCCAATGTCATTGTGTTGCTGACTCCTCATTTACTTGAAATAAAGGAGTCTTTAATTAAACTCTTTCCTATGTGACTGACTACTTTCAGAGACCTTCACCATGTGAACCCAAGTCCCTGAGGTTAGCACCCATCAATACCAGGTCCCCTGAAGACCGACACACCCCAGTGGGGTGGTCTTTCATCACTCCTTTCAATCCAAAGTTTGTTTCTTGCCATTTGGTCATTCTGTCCTTTATTTGTATCATCTTGTGGTCCTTGAGGATTTGAGAAAGGATATGGTGTATGTGATAAAACTAATGGTTTCTAGTGTACTATTGGGAAAATGTAGAGGTAGAAATAAGAACCCTATGGTCAGTAGGCCAAATGAAGTTCTATTTCCTTTTGCTTATTTCTGTAATGAGAATGGCAAAACTGAGTTATTGAGACAGAGACCAGTGGCCCACAAAGCCAAACATACTTGTTCTTTAACCCTGTACAGAAAAATTTGCCAACACCTGGTCTAGAGAATTATGATAAAGCAGCATTAGAGAATGTTGGAGCTGATGCTTTCTTATCTTTTCCACACAGTAGTCTACATTGTTGAAATAATTATTACAAAAATGTCCTGTTATCTACTATGTTCCAAATGAAATCACTGAATTATTTTTATTATATATAGTGTTAATTGTATTAGCATATTTACTTCTTTAAAAATCTTCAGTGGAAATATCTTATCTCTCTCATAAGAGCCACATTAAACCAGGCATTCAGGTTTCATCCTCCTTATGGGTTACATAACCTTCCAATTGTGACTTCCACTTCCCCTTCCACAGCTCCAGTCAACTTCTGCCATACACAGTTACCTCAAGGTGACTTCCAGGACTTGCTGTGTTTGGTCCCTGTGGTATGTTTAATATATACCTGCAAATTTGTTGACATCCCTCCTATGCAAAGGAAGAGCCTAATTCCCCTCTGGGCTTGGCAAATCACTTCCAATGAACAGAATGTAGGATAAGTGATGCTACGTGCCTGTGGACTATGTCACAAAAGGTATGGCTTCTGCTGGTCATTTCTCTTTTGGGTCACTCACTAGGGAAGCCAGCTGCCTGCCATGTCTTCTGGGAAGTAACCCTGGCAGAAATTCTGACTGCCCCTCATGATAGAGCCCAAGCCAGAACCTCCCAGTGCCCCAGTTCCTGACCCACAGAAATTGTGAGAAATAATTTTATTTAGGTACTGAGGATTGAACCCAGAGCCATCACACTGAGCTCCATCCCCAACCTTTTTTAAATTTTGATACAGGTCTTGCTAAATCATCAAGCTCCCCAGGCTGCGCTTGAACTTGCTATCCTCCTACCTCATCTTCCCAGAGTGCAATCACAGGCATAGAAAACCACACCCAACTCCAGTGAGAAATAATTTTAGACCACTAAGTTTGGGATGATCTGTTATGCACAAGTAGATAAGCAAATTCCTTCACAATACCACCACCTTCCTCTCTTGTACCATTTTCCATCACCACAGATCCTTCTTGGAGTTGAACAACTTTGGAAAAGCCACTCAAATTCCTTTGCCCAATTTCTCAAGTGTAATTATTAATGGTTTCTATCTGTGGAATGGATGAAGATATTGTATTGAAAAAGGTAGGCAAATCGTGCAAGGCTCATTACATGTGGGAAAATAATGCTTCCATCACAGCTGAATGAAGCTTTGTCCTCTCTAATGTGTTGACACTTTCTTGCATATTTTCTCTTCTGGTGGCCTATATTTTGCTTGTTGCACATTAATTTCTCCTTCTTACAAGATAAACATCTGCAGGGCAAGGACTCTGTTATACATCTTTTGTCCACAATAGGGCTTATCATGGTGGCACACATCAGTATATAACATTGTTAAGTATTAATGATTCAATTAAGCTACCTCATATTGATAGGAAGATCTTTGAGGACAGATAGGATGGATTGACTTGGATAGCAACACATTGGCTGTTACCCACTCTTCCTGTCCTAGCTGTCAGGGGCAATAGAAAGTATAGATCATAGAGGATTTTTCCCTACTTCTATATTATAAGTCATAAATTTCAGAGTTGCTTTATTTATTTTTATCCTTTTGTAGTTCCCTAACAAAGGATGTCTTCATTATTTTTCAGAGCTGGTCAGAAATTGACTAAAAAATTGTCTGTAGGGCTGGGGATTTAGCTCAGTGGTTCCGCTGCCTGCCTTGCAAGCGGAAGGTCCTGAGTATGATCCCTGGTACCAAAAAAAAAAAAAAAAAAAAAATTGTCTGTGCTTTGATATGTAGGTCTGGATTCTGGATTCTGGGTTGCATTATATTAATATTCTCAAACACTGGCTTTTCCTTGGGCTAATCTTTGTGAAGCCAAATCAACATTCAAATGGTAATTATTTAGAAAGAAAATTGATCAATCTGTCCTAAGCTCCATGAAGATGGGCTAAGGTCAATCCACTTTGCTGCATATAAAGAGTTTGAAGATATCTGCCAGCATTTCTTTTCACTGTCAAAGACTGTTTGACCCTGGGGATTACAGAAGACTTTTTAAAAATCCAAAAAAAAAAAAAAAAACCAAGAAGACTAAGATCTCATACTAATATTTAGGGCAAAAAATTAAACCTTTCAATACAACTGCAATTTTCCAAGCCTTAGCACACTGTTTGTGTGAGTAACCACATATTATCAGGTTTTAGCAAAGTGCTGTTCCCTGCTGAGGGAAAGTATTATGTGGTACATTGGGCCAGTTCATCTTAATTGTCCACTTTACTGGGTTAAGAGACTTCTGGAGAGGCACCTGGATCACGGGAGAGCTGTACTCATTAGTGGATTAATCCACTGATGTTCACCACTGAATGTGCTGGGAGGAGGTGGCCTCGTTGCAGGTGGGTACCTGGGGCCTGTGTTTGGAGGGTGTATCTCTCCCTCGCGCTCTTCCTCTGTGTTCTGATTCCCCGTGTTCATGAAGTAAGCAGGTTTGCTCTACATGCCCTTCTGCTATGGAGCCAGGTGACTAACAGACTAAACTTCTGAAACCATAGGCCAAATAAACTCCTCCTCCTTTGAGATTTTTTTTTTGTCCTAGCAATGGGATAGCTGAGCAATACATACACCTATTGGAGGCAACTTAGCATGATACTCTGATTTGCACAAACACTTCATACCATGTGTTCGAGGAGACACAGTTGACATTTTTCATGAGAATTAAGTTAGTTCACCATATATTAATCACAATGCTTTAATAAATCAGTGCAAATATTTTCCAAAAGAGACCTTTAGTTTGCCCAGCTATTCATCTTCAAGGAGTTTGTAAACAGGTTTATTAACTCAAGCCATCCACAAATGAAAGGGAGCAAACCTTATTTTTTCCCTCAAATAACCTCTTGTCCTAGTTACTTTTTCTCATTGTTGAGACAAAATGCCTGACACTCAAAGTTAAATGAGGAAAGATTTATTTGAGCTCACAGTTTGTGGAAGTTTCACTCCATAGTCAGCTGGCTCCAAGGCAGGGTGGCATGGCAGAGGGGCCTTGCAGAAGAGAAATGGTCATGGCAAGGCAGGCAGAATGCAAAAGCAGCAAGAGCAGCAGCAGTAGTCTGCATGTCCCTTTGATCCCTTTGAGGCTACCTGCCTTTCTGGTGCTACCACCCACAGCCAGGGTGGGTCGTCCCATTATCCACGCCCTGAACTATGCTTAACCAATCAGTGGACTAATTTAGTAATCATACACCTTTACTCCCAGCATTACCCTAGATCAAGCCACCTCTGAAAAGCCCAACTGATGACCACAGGAAGATTTTGGGGGGACAATAGGACATGCTGCATAGGCCACACTCTAGTTGCTAGGAAAAAACACTGTTGTCTAAGCAGGTCAGAAAATGGCTTTGCTTATGCTGCCTTAACATAGATACTCATTTCACTTCAGAATTAAGCAAGATATTTACTGGCAGATTTCATAAGTCTATGCTCTCATAATATTACAAGGTACATTTATTTGGGTAACATATATGGGATAGTAGTAGCCAAGGAAAAGTATTCAGGCATCAGATGTCCAGATGTGTTGATCTCTTGATCAGTGTGTTGAAGCTGAGAGTTATAAATGGAGTTGCATATGGATGATTGGGCATCATTTAAGGGTGATAGAAGAACAGGAAAGACTTGGGGCCTTTATGGCTGGCTCTCAGACATGGCCTTGCTGCACTGCTCTGAATTTAGTACTGTGCTTGGGTAAAAGCAAGATCCCAAAAGGAAGAATATGAAAATAAAGTGAGAGACTGTTTCAAAGTAAGAAGAAACAATTCATCCAAATAAAATTAACAGAATTTGGCAACACCTTGGCTAAAATAAAAATGATTCCTGGGATCTTATTGAAAATTAAATACTCGGGGCCAGGGATTTAGCTCAGTGGTTTCACTGCCTGCTGTGCAAGCGCAAGGGCCCGAGTTCGATCCCAGGTACAAAAAAAAAAAAAAATTAAATACTCTAAGTCAGGGGGAATACATTACAGAAGAGCAACAGGATCACAGTTATCAAGGTGCGGTGATTGTCCTAAGGATGTGGGCCACTGGATAAGAAGCATCCTTTGCCAGTGAAATGGGGTTTGTCTGGCCTCACATTATAGAAGCCTTGACCACAGCAGGTGTCTTTCTCTCACACATCAGGAGGTCTGGTCTAGACACCAGGACGAGTGCAGCAGGCTCAAGATGATGCATCCAGGTACAGAGGTGCTTTTCCAACTTTTGCTCACTGCCCTTTGGATGTTGATGTTTATCTTCTGCTTGTTGTGACAAGGTCAGGAGGGGTTGCTTCCCTCTACAAATAACTTCTCCATTCAGTGGAAGAGAAAGAAAAAGGAGGAAAGCATTGTTATCAAGAAAGCCCAATGCTTTCAGAAAATCTGTGGTTCAGATTCCATATTCTCTTGTCCTGGACCATGTCACACGGGAGCCACTAACTGCAATGGACAGAAGTCTAGAAAAATGAGGGCTCTGTGCTGCTCTACCCATCATTTGAAATGAAACTACAGTTCTTTTATTAGAAGAAAATGGAATGTGGTTGGAGGATAGGAATCCTGTATCTGCCATGCCTAGGCACCATAACTGGAATAACTGGAAGCACAGGGGTGAAAATATGTTTGACACAGCAGAATAAGATCTCTTGTGAGGGAGATGCAGGAGGCTGGGGTGACTGAGGTGGCCCTGGAAGGTCTGCTGTAGACTGGGGGCAGTGAGTGTGGATAGGCAGGCCAGAGTCAGGGAGATGGTCTTGGGAGTCTGGGGGAGGAGTCTGGCCTGTGCTGGAAACAACCCCAAGTGAATTTCAAAAGACTCCCAAGATCTTCATTCTCCACAATTGATGGGTCTCCACTTAAAATGAGTTGGCCTCAGACTGTTTCATATCCTGAAGGGTATCAGAAATTATCTTGTTAATTGACATTTATTTATTTCTTCCCTATATCTAAGTAAGAAATTATAGATGTGCTATAATGATTATTTTCATTGTTTTGCTTGGTAGAAACTCACCAACAGCTTGCCCAGACTGGAGCTCACAGATGGGCAGTGTGAGTCATCCTGGCTGCCATCTCTTTACTGCTTCTGCACCCCTTTTGGCCCATGGCTCTAGGACCTGAGCTCTCTGCCCCTCACCATATCTCACAGTGGAGCTAGAAAGATCTATCTGATCTGATCAGGTCTTGTCCAAGGGTTGTATGGCTCCCCTTTGGGGTGACTGGCACGGTGGTTAATCTCACCGATGTTTCTATGCATCTGTGCTGTTTCAAAAGTCATCCTAGAGCCGGGGATTTAGCTCAGAGGTTCTGCCACCTGCCTCACAAGTGCAAGGTCCCAAGTTCTATCCCTGGTACCAAAAAAACAAAAGTCATCTTAGAGGCCTTGAACTTGCCTTACATCTACTTCTGCTTTGTAGTGTCACACCTGCTAAGGCAGGAGGATCTCAAGTTTGATTCCAGTCTGGGCAACTTGGTGACTTAGTGAGACCCTGTCTCAAAATAAAAAATAAAAAGGGGGCTGGGAATGTAGCTCAGTGTGAAGGCTGTGAGTTCAATCCTCAGTACCAAAAGAAAAAGTCACTTTATCTAAGGAAAAGAAAAATGGCACTGAAAAAAATCTGAGTATAGGGAAGGGAGAAAAGGAAGACAGTGTAGATACTTGAGAATTTTATGTGATTATGAGAAAAACACTTCAGCTCTATGAAACACAGATTACTCATCTGTAAGAGTGGATAGCTACCAGCTACCAGGAAGATGTGCCATAAGATTAACTGACATGTCTAAAGCACCCAAACAAAGGTGAGAAGTGATAACTGGACGGCTGTGGAAGCCCTGTACAGCACAGCAGACTCCAGGCCCGCGCAGCTGCTGAGCACCTGGAATAGGGCTAGGGAGAACCCAGGAGCTCTAGGAATCTCACATTCGATTTCTCCAATTGTGTGAAAGAAGGGGTATAAAATTATTTGATAGTTTTATGTTGATTACAGGTGGAAATGATTAATTTTAGTTGTATTGGATTAATTGGCAACATTAAGTTTGTGCTCCAGTTTGCTTTCAATGCAGCTCCTAGAAAATTTAAAATGACATGTGTATCTTGTATCACATTTCTACTGGGCTGTGCAGCTCTGGAGTACAAATTAGAAACAAGATAAGCAAAATGTTTCTCTTATAATATAATCATGCTATGATGTTTGGAACATTTAATCATTTGTAGATAGCGCCATTACCCACTCCTTTGTAAACCTCACTTCTGCCTCATGATGTACGTCGGCTCTCTTCCCTAGAGAGAGGAAGCCAAGGCCCAGAGAGAGTTCATGATGCCCCTCAGTTTGAGACTTGAGCCAGACCTTGACCTCAGTCTGGTGCAGCTTCACAGATGCCATTTGAGGACTTGGCTGACGTGTGACTCGCTCAGGTTGCTCTGGCTTGGAGGAGGACGAACTGCAGACTTTTCAGTTCTTTCAACTCTGAGCACCTATGGCTCTTCATATCCCTGCATCAATACCACCAAGGGTAGTGACCACATTCTGGCTTTGGAGATGGAAGATGTACATATTTCTGAGTTTGGATAGGAAGAGCCATGAACAGGCATTGGAAATATTGCATTGTGATTATTAAATTGAAAACACACACTCTAATATTTTCTTTGATCCCAAAAGTTAGGTGTTAAATATTATAAATAAAAATATCAATCTCTACTTCTCCTCTGAGGAGGGAACCATAACTTCTCACATTTTGTGGGAGGGCAGTGTGTAGCGACTTCCTTGAACAATGCAGTATGGAAAGGGGGAAAGTACAATCCTATAATGAAGAAACCCAACAGAGAGCATGCTAGTCAGGTGACAAAGCCAGCTTCACTTGTGATGATTTCTGTCCACTGTCTCTCCTACTGAGAGGATGTGGTAGAAATGACACTCTATTTCTGTGGTCTTTTCAAAACTCCGTAGCCATGAGAAAGATATCAAGCAAACTCAAATTGAGAGTTATTCCACAAAATACCTGATGAGCACTCATGACTGTCAAGGTCATCCCAAACTGGAGAAATTTGAAAAGCCTAAGGAAATTTGACAGTTAAGTGCAATGTTGTGTCTTGGATGGGATTAGGAGATATTAGGGTGAAGTAAAGAAATCTGAATAAGCTACTTACTGAGTTTGGTAGTAATGATTTATCAATGCTCATAAATTATGACAACATAAAATATAAGCTATCAACAATAAAGGAAATGGGGCATGGGGTATTGGGGACTCCAACATCACAGTTTTCTGTAAATCTAAACTTATTACAAAAATAAAAAAGATATTTAAAAATATCAACTTGCGTGTGCACATCTACTGAACCCTATGGATTCAAAATTTCTGTCCAATCCGATATTCTCAGAGCTTGGCCACTGCTTTCTATCCTTACATCTCAGCTGCTGGAGACCCTGCATCACTGCAGAGTCTAAGCCTGTTGCAGTGGAGATGGTGTGTCAGTCACCGACTCCAGGGCAGCTCTGCCTTCCCTCAGTTATGGTGGAGTGTGTGCATGGAGTGCTCATCTTTAAACAAAATTCACAGTTGAAAGAAAAGAAGCTAAACCTAGGGGCTCGCAGTAATCTCATTCATTTGTGATATTTAGTAAACCTTTAAAGGTCTAGTGTAAGGCCACTAGGCATCTTTTGAGGGTGTGTTTTCCTTTTCATGATGCTTATGAGAACAGCTAAGTAGCTACCAGGACATAGAACATAAATAAATCTTTCTGTTGTAATCAGTATGCATATTGAGAATATAATTGAGGCCCTAGGGATTTTATCAAGTGATCTTGCCTATTGGAATTTAATGCTTTACCTTGTTCTGTTTTAAAAATAAGATGACCTGGGGGCCGGGGATTTAGCTTAGTGGTTCTGCTGCCTGCCTCGCAAGTGCAAGGTCTTGAGTGTAATCCCTGGTACCAAAAAAAAAAACTTTGTATGATTAAAAAGCCACTATAACTATCTCTGTAAACAAGAGTCCCTGGTACCAAAAAAAAAAAAAAATGACCTGTGGAAAATGCCCAGCTGTGCTTTTCTCCAAAGACTTGGGCCTTTCTGTGGCCTTGAGTTAGTCTCTCACTTCTCTGGGCCCTGATGTCATCCTCACTCCATTCTTCCAGACCATTGTGAAAGTTAATGAAATGATGCCTGTGAAAATCAGAAGTCCTTGGAGAGTGGAACAATATGGTGACTTATTCTTTACCATTATGGAGAGACTCCACACCATAACACATGCAAACTGAATGTATAAATATTTGTGTACACACACACTCTTGCCTTTATGAGAGTTCATAAAACTCAAAGAGCATTCATTGATTTTTGTCTTACTGCAAAGAAAAAAATAAGCAATGAAATATACCCAGCACATAAAAAAATTTTAAAGCACTTGCCTTACTGATAAAAATTTGCTTAACTAGTTATAGCCATTGCCATTTTGCTGAAGATTTGTGTATTAACAAAGTGTCTGATTTTTAGCTATGAAGTCATCACATTACACTTTCTGTGGGAATATCCTTCACAATACACATAACCTTTGCTGTCTGTTTTTTCTCGACTTCATGGTGTTTTCTGACTCACAGTGGTACTGTGGCATATCAGAAAGATTTAGCTGGTGTGACTTGGTCAGTCACCTAACTTCTCTGAGCCTCAGTGACCTCTGAAAAATGGGCAACTGCTTGATGCAGTTAAAAGCAATGTATGAAATCATGTCAGCAAAAATCATTTAGTTGGACTGGCAGTTAATATGCCCTCAAAAACATTAGTTCTCTTTACGCTTCAATGGTGATTTTAAAAATTTCAATATTTGATATTTGAGGCATTTTACTTAACTCATGAGTGTGTAAGTTAAACATTGTATTAATGAGTGATGTATGCAAAAGGCATTAGATGTGACTTTAATTTTCTCACTGTCTGAAGACTGAGATGAAGATAGCAGACCTTAAATGCACTTACATATAATACCCTCTCATCTATGCTTTTGGCTCTACATTCAATATCTCTTAAGAGATATTGAAGCTGGAGACCAGGATGTGCACACATAGCTAAGCAAACAGTGCCACTGTCTTGGGTGAATGCCATTTTTCCAATGTTCTCTTTCATATAAAGTGCAGAACAAGGCACAGTGATGCCCCAGAACCACAAGATAATTTTCCCCATGAAAAGAGAATTTTATAAAATCTGTTGTGAAAAAATTTGCATGCTTTTCAAGGATTTTCTTAATAAGTTGAAAGAATTAATTCACAAATATACATAATTACTATCTTTTCATTATGTGTATATGTTTAAGGTTAGAATTATTTAGACAAATGAGAAAGTCTATTCATTATATTCTTATAGACCTTCTCAAATCAATGCAGCTATTAACATAAAAACTTGTCTGCTCAATGAACTTGAAGGTTTTTTAAAAGCATGAATCCACTTGAGCTTGCAATGCATATATCATTGTTGATTTCTGTTGATCCTATTTCGTAGTGATTTATTTAGATATCCTCCAAGAGACTCAAGTGTCAAATGTCCAACAAATTACACTGAGATGAAAGCAGATATTTCTAATGTATTTTAAATAGTCATTAAATTACCTACATTGGCTTATCTCATCTTGAAAATTTGCTGATCCTACTTCTGAATGTTAATCATGGTTCTGGATTGTTATTTATATCATTTAATCTTATATATGCATGTGAATTACTACCATGCAGCTCAATGTGACTTGTTCTAAGCTTCATTGTATTTTTGCACCAGTGGGAAATGGAACCAACCTTGCAGATGGCTGGCCTGTAACCTCCGCCTCAGCACTCTGGGAAGATGCATTCTATATAGTGGAAGATGTAGCAGATACTTAGCTCTCCAATAGGAGATCCTGTATGCTGAAGACAGCTATACATGAAGTGGCTAAATGTGAGTAAAATGTGTAGGAGCCAACAATAAAAGTAATTACTGGTAAGTAGAAAAAGTTTTATTTATTAAGGATAGAATCCCTACCTCACATCTCATTAGCTTGAAATACACAGTATCTACAGTCACAGCTACTGTGGATGAAGGGCTTATTTAGATGGAGTTAAGGATAATAATGAATGGAAGTGAATATGCTCCACAGAATTCATTGTCAATTTGATTCTCCAGTTTGTTAGGTTAGAGAAGACTTCCACAGCCCACTGTAGTCCTCAGGGTTATTTGTCTTTTCTGACCAGTCCATTTTGTGGTCCAAGCAGACAACACTTCTGTAACATAAAGGTCTTTTTTGTTTGTTTGTTTGTTTGTTTGTTTGTAATGAGAAGTGTGGAATTAAGCTTGTAAAAATCAGAGCAGATGTCATGGTAAGAACATGTGACGCTCCATATACGACAGTAACTGTTAAAATTTTCAGGGCACAATTTTAGATCCTTTTACTTTCTAAAGGTCTCAGTGGTGGAAGATATTTATATGGGGAACCTTATGAATTCTAGTTTTAATTTTCTTTTAGGTAAAAAATAATCTTTTTATTGGTCTGTGGACATATTTGTTTTCATCCAGATTTTTATATTAATCATATTTGGGTGGCATAACTTCCAAGATAGAGGTATTCTAATTTATGTTATCTCTTTGAATAAAAGTGATATTTTGATACAACTAATTTCTCTTTGTTTCTTCTTTTATACATTTTTTCTATCCATTATCATTCATAACCATCTGAACTGGAAGTTTAAAATAATTCAAATATAGTCATAATCTCCCTCCCACCTACCCCCATGAAGACTAGCAACAAATTAGGGAAGAAATAGAAGGATTGTATATATTGACAGTTTTATTCACAGAAGTTTCTGTTCCTGACACTTTCCAAAGAAGCACACATGGCCAATAATTATATGAAAAAATGTTCAACATCTTGGCCAAATCAAAACTACTTTGAGGTGTCATCTCACCCCAGACAGAATGACTATCATCAAGAGTACAAAAACAAAACCCAAAAAACAAACAAACAAAAAATAAACGATGGGCCGATGTATGTAGGGGGCACTTATATCTTGTTGATAGGAATGTAATTTAGTACAGCTACTATGAAAACAATATAGCAGTTTCTCAAAAAACTGAAAGTAGAACTACTGTATGACCCAGCTGTACCAGATCTCAGTATGTACCCTAAAGAGCAAATGTCAGCATCCAATAAAGATGGCTGTATACCCATGACAGCATAACACAATCCACAATAACCAAGTTATAGAATTGTCCTAGGCTGCTGTCAACTGATGAATAGTTTTTTTAAAAATAAAGTATTATGCAGCCATAAAAAGGAAAAAAATTATGTGATTTCCAGGAAAATAGAAGAAACCAGAGATCATTATGTTAAGTGAAATAATCCAGACACAGAAAGACAAGTATTACATATTTCCCCTACTATGTGGAATTTCAATAAAAATAAGGTAATATGAAAGTAGAAGAGAGACTATTAGAGAAGACGAAGGGCCAGACAAGGGAGGAGGAAAGGTCTTGAGAGGGTGGTGGGGGGTTGGATACAACCAAAGTATATTATAGGGCTGTATGAAGATGTCATAACGACAGCTCTTACTTTGTATAGTTAGTATGCACTAATAAAAGTTACCTCTGCATTTGTATTTACCGAGGTTATTACTAATGTAAAATATCTTACAATCATTCACAACATAAATGTGGGAATCTTACTGGCAATTTTGTTCAAATAAGTTGTTATAACCATAAAATAGGTATTCCTATCAAAAAAGAAAAGTCTCTATCACTACCTTAGCCATAACATATATTTGTTGAATGGTTCTTGACTCATTTTTCCAAAGTTCAGCATGTTAGAATCCTTGGAGCTATTTATTATGGGTGATAGTTTTCATTCTATCATTTTACCTCTAAAAGAACTAAACTCAAATATTTAAGGAAACCCGGGATATACAGTAATAAACAAAAATGACCTCCAGAGGTGAATTTAAGGTTTAGATTTCATAAAATTATTTGTGTATATTTAAGCTATATTTTAATATATTCCAACACAAGGTAATCATTTACTGTACTGAAATGACCATGAATATGTTTTTGAAATGAAACAAAAAGCTTTTTAATATCACTGTTCATTGATATTATAATTCAGGGTAAAGCCCAATAGAATACAAATTATTTATTCAGAATACCACATCAGTTCTTGGCTTGCTGGGACTTCTAAATTTAAATGTTTTTCCTTCTCATACAAGCATGAGCCCCTCAAGTATTCATTTGAACATGGGATAATGAGGGTATCCTTTGCAAATCATAAATCAAATACTTTGCTAGTTGATTCTTATCACCACTATGATAGCTTTAGCATCAGTTTATTTGAAAGTATGTAACACAGTAAATTATATGGTTGCTCTCCTATTTCCTCATTTATGTTTTTCCTCTTGGCTACATCCAGTAATTTTTTATTCAAATCACTATATACTTGGCGCACTCTACATTTATAAAAATTCCTAAATACATACAGACTGAATCTATGCAACAATATCATTCTTAATGATGCTGTGTTCTGCATTAGAATGAACGCATAAGGCAGTGTCAAAATGTTAATTTGTTGCCACTTGCGCACACAATAGAATTTATTCATTTTGCCATTAATACCTAAGATATCACTTTCTGGTTGTCACAAACACACACATACACACAACCACTGTCATCCATAAGAGGGCAAACCATCAGGAGACTAGAAGGATTCTATCTAAGTTAATTAAGTATAATGGTGTATTTATTTAGTGCATTGCAGCTGTCTTCATTAGGGCTACGAGTTCATGAGGCAATATTTGTTGAACCTGGCCAAATGATAAATCAGAGTTCTTTCTACTCCCTTGTCCTCAAAGCTATTTGTTTTCTTTTAAAAGCTCTTTATAATGTTTCCTTAATGTGGATGGTAAAATAAATAAACCTTTAGGTTCAAATGTAAGTGTCAGTACAGAATCTGCTAATTTGCTGATTGTTGATGAAAATCAAGCAGTCTATACACTTTTTGACAAAATGGATGTGTAAATTTAGCTCTTTCAGAGTGCCTGGCACAGTGAAGAACTTGAGAGCTTTTTGAATGAGTAAATGCACTCAATATACGATAAGTGATGAGACTGGTTATGATGATGGGCGTAGTGCACCTTCAGATCATGAGATGGGCCTCATCCTGTCTCCAGCATCAGGTGGAGAATCTATAGGTGGATTCAATCTTGGGAATCCCTTCAAAGCCTATGTCCTTTCCTTGGCTCTTCTTAACAGTAGGAACCCTTAGCACTCTAAGGTACATTTCAATTTACATTTCACATCTGTATTATTTGCTGTACTGCAACAGCAATTCAGAAGCAATGTCATGACATTTGTCCTTTCAAGCAGACTCACAGCAAAGCCACTCTTCACGGTGGCACAGCATGCCACTCCAGAATTTCTCCACATCCTTGCCCAAACTATTTGTCTCTGATGATGAATCGAACATACCAACAATTTTAAAGAAACACATTGATATCATCTCTAAAAACAGCCATAGCTATGGCATGAATATTCAGGACTTCCTGTTTCCTGCTTTATATCACAATGTGCTATGATGGTTCTTAGGCTAATACTTTGCTTTCCTTCATCATAATCAAATTAGCCAGAGAGAAGGGACATCATCCTCTTCATATTTACAACTTCACTATGCTTAACACAATTCTGTGTGCCTGATATATACTCTGTTAATGTGTATTGATTAAATAAAGTGTAACAACAAAAGTACCTGGAGAGTGTACTGAGAATGTTGATGTGCCCAGCGGAGACACTCGTCTCTGGAGTCCGAGTTCTCTGGCAGGCAGGCTCCCTCCTAGCTATGTGTTCCTTCACAAAGCACTATTTTATCCAGCTCCCTCTGAAAGATTGGAACAAATGTCAAGACTCCACTGTTTC
The DNA here is from genome assembly GCF_000247695.1 of Heterocephalus glaber. The sequence goes on from NW_004624806.1 coordinate 4,666,755, forward strand.
TGTTCATCACTCAAAGCGCCTGGCACAATCTTCATAGGAACTTTCTTCATGTTCAAGTTTTCCTTCAGAACGTGAGCATCTGTCTCTTGGTCTAAATTTAACTCTTCAGCCATCATTCTCAGTTAATCATGTACTTGAATCGGCCCAAGCACTGACCTTTTCAGCATTCCCCTTGGTCCCGACATGATAGAATGACTGTACATCACCTGGGACATCATCTTACCTCCTCTAAAGTCCCTCTGGCAGTCAAAATTTCTTGCTCTTGATATTGCTTCTTTTATGACGTCAAATTTCTCACTTGCGAATTTATTTAACTTCCTGAAAATTACATGCTTTGCACTAAATAATGACCATTAATTTGTATACCAACTTGAAACAGCATGCAGTGAGTGCTTTTCTTCTAATTGCCAGCACAAACTGCCCTCCATTCTTTAAGCTTCAAGATTGGAGTCTTCATTCAGGACACATAGCAAAGCAGTGTCTCTACAGGCGAAGCAATGGGAGCCGTCTCATCCTTTATGAAATTTCATTGTAAATATGGATACATGAAAGGAAACCACATAGTCATGGTAGGCATCTTTCAACACTAAGACCTGGTCTTTCCTGGTGGCCTCATGATGGATTTCTGGTCTATAGTGTCTTTGATTTGAAATAGTCAGGCTCTGGTTTTTATCTCTCCATAGTGAGGCACTGTGAACTTTTTGTGTTTTAGTGATGCTTGAATATTTTAGGAGAATAATCTGATAAAAATAGCTTGAAGTATTTGAAAAACTATGGATCCAGTGCTCACATGGTCCAAAGTTAACACGGTGCACTACATATTTGAAACTCTTCAGCACTAGATGATAGATCTATTTCATCAGCGAGGTAAGGTGATTACTAAATTAAACGTTGGGCTTCCAGGAAGGTGACATATTAATAGATTATTCCTGGGAAAAGTACAATACAGGATTTTTGAAAGCCATATTTTATGAATAATTAACACATTTTGAAATGATCAAAAAGGAGATGTCTTGTTCAGTGAATGATGCACTGTTCAATGAGTCACAGAAAGGTGGAGCTGAGAAGTTATTTTGGACACACGAGTGCAATTCTTTCATGTTATGGATGAATGGAACACTGGGGTTCAGTGACCTTCCCACAGTCATAAAGGCAAAGTGAGACAAGAAGCTGACCAGGGCAAAGACTGCATGGAACCGAGTGGAGCTTTCCTAACCTACAGTTATTGACCACAGAGCTACATCTTAATTGAGTACATTTTGTGCCTTTTAGGAGTTTGTAATTTAGTATAATTGTATCAACATAATTATAATTTTAAAAAGCCCATATACAGTCATTACTTAACTAAATGAATACTTGGTAAGCACCTGGTACATACCGTTTCTACCAGACATGATATTTGGAGAAAAATATGATCCAGTGTTTTCCCCTAAGGAACTTAAAGTCTGGCTGGAGAGACCAGCATGTAGCAGATAAACTGTTGTAGTACATTTCCATAAAGAACAAGGTGCAAAGAATTCTATAGTGGAGGTGTGAGTTTACATAGAGCTTTCAGATGATGATGGGGAAACACTCATTGAAAGAGAACCATGAAGAATATTGGGAGTAATTAAGTTACCCAAAAGTAGTACAAGTTTTGTGTGTTTGTGTGTGTGTGTATGTGTGTGTGACTATGTCACGTTGTGAATACATAGGTAATCTATGTTAATTTATAAATGGGCAAGACACAGAGCCAAGTAGTAGCAGTTTTGGGAGAGCTCTAAGAAGATTTATCCTTTTATTTGAGTATCAAGTATCAGACAGGGATTGAAAAAGGTCAGCCACATGGAACAAATATAGCTTCTTTTATACCACATTAAAGGATTTGTATTTGATTCTATCTCACAGAGGTTAAAAGGAGAATAAGAATAAAAAAGTAAAAGGACAAGAAAATGAATATAAATCTGATTATGTGGATTAGGAAAAACTCTACAGAAGAAATAACATTTGAGAAATAGGTTAGGGCATTCTTGGTTGAAAAACAGGCAGAGAGTGAGAGAGAAAAGCAGGAGGATGCAAGAAGGATGGAAGGAGGTGGAAGCTGGTAGGACTGAGGCATGCAGCAGAGAATGATCATTGCCATGGCCTTTAATCCAGTGCTCAGAGACAGGTTTGTAGAGAAACCAGTCATCAAAGCTGAAAGATACTCATTAATGAGCTGACCACTTATCAGTGATTTGTCATTGTTTCACTTGGTGATTTATTCATTTCCATTGAGCCAGTTCTGACTTACTCAGTGATTAATACAGGCTCAAACAATAAAATGAAAAGAAAATCAAATTGAATTTGAAAAAGAAATTGTAAAGCCAGGCTTGGTGGTGCACACCTCTAATCCCAGCACTCAGGAGGCTGAGGCAGGAGGATCATCATGAGTTTGAGGCCAGCCTGGGTTACATAGTGAGTTCAAGGCCAGCCTGAACAACATAGTGAAGACACTGTTATAAAAAAAATGTAAAAAACATAGAGCTTCCAGGAACCAATACAAATCATATGGAACAATTACTTAAATCTCACACAAAGATATTTGTAAAGAGGACCTGACTGTGACCAATCAATTGTCAATTTAGTTTCTAAATGCACAGTAGGTTGATGGCGTAATGGCCTCTTCCAAAGAGAATTGTGCCAAAATCAAATAATCGAGAGATATTTTGGGGAAAGTTGATGAAGATCAAATGCAATTACTTGTTTGAAAATGTGAACATTCTCACGCTCACGAAGCACAGAAGGAAACATGCAAAAGTCTCTAGCATTTTGCAGTAAAAGAGTCATAATTTTTTTTCCTAAGTCTGAAAATTGTTTTACCAAAAATAATTTCTATCCCTAGTTTTTCTTCTGGGGATTATTATTATTATTATTATTAGTAGTAGTAGTAGTAGTAGTAGTAGTACCGGGGATCGAACTGAGGACCTTGTGCTTACAAGGCAGGTGCAGCGCCACTGAACTAAATCCCCGCCTCCCCTGGGGATTATTTTTTAATTTGTAAGCATAACAGAATTTCCTGTAAAGACAAAGTGCACTTGTTTTCATAACTTGCTTTATTTTCTAAGTTAAAATTAAATGTCATTTTCAAGAACTATTTGACATGAAATGTTAAGGGTTGTTTCAGAAGATTCACCTTGAATTTCAGTACCACAGGATAATGGGGAGACCATTCACATGCAAGCAGCCTCTTTCTTGATTCAAGTACGTGGATGGCTACATATTTATCACCAAGGGATGAAAGTCCAAATCCCAGAGATAACATCAGAGGCCCTCTTCAGTCTGGTCCCAGTTAACCTTCAATCAAAATTTCCATCTTTCCAGTCTCATTAAATCCAAGTTCAGACAACAGAGATAATTTGTAAAAGAATCTGCAATTTCCTGCTTTGTAATTATTACTCATGACCTCAATCTGTTAATCACTCATTCAACAAAGCTATTTGCATATCATTATCAAAAATTTATTGAGCACCTATCTTCCAGGTACTGAGTTCAGCACTAGGAGTAGTTGCAAAATCACAGTCATTACCCCTACTGTACTGGGCTGCCACACCAGGGTGTGACCAAAGTTAATAGATAGAAAACACATAGATGACAATCATGAATTGTAAAAAAGGCAATAAAAAGAAATTGCAGATATCTATGAGAGAGAATACAAGCATAATGAAGGGCCCATCTGGATGCAAACAGGTAAAAGATGAGCACCTGCATTACAGGCTCTGAGGGACAGCTATGTAGCAAGTAGCCGGCATGAAGAAGGAGAGAGAAGAGGACCAGGCCAGGACTGCTGATGCTCCCAGTAGAAATCTGATTTTTCATTTCACTCCACAGTACTTCCTGGAATTGGCTTTCTTTTTCTCTAAGACCAGATTGCAGTTCAGTTTAAGCCACTCCATTCAAAATTAGAAAATGGTTTTTTGAAGTGTGTAGTGGAAAGCACTGATTCTGGGGTATACAAACAGCAGTGTGCTACTACATGTTTAACGACTATCTCTGGGAAGAAAAGTGGCCTTGTGTCTAGCAGGAATTGTTCAAGGGTGTTAACATGTTAAGTTACAGAGCATCTTCTGTCTCTGAAATAGCTGCAGAAATTATTTCTGGATCCACTTTCTAGGTCAGAGTTTACGAACTATTTCTCTAAATCTACTCTTTCTCATATACTCTTTGCCTTAGTTAACAACATTGACCCAATTTTCCAGCCACATAATTCTTGATGCTATCCTTGACTCTTCAAACTAGAACTTTGTTCCCAGTTCCCTATTGACATACAATAAACAAAGCTCTACCGTGTTTTAGCCTTTATAACCTCTCTCCCATCTAATCTCCCTTGTAAACCCCATTACTACTTATCCTGTGGCTTACTGCAGTTGGTGGCTAGCAGATTTTTTGATTCTATACCTCTTCCTCTGAAATTCCTTCTCCTCAAACCCCCCAAAGGGGTTTGACAAAGGAGCCACCTGGCTTTGTACCTAAACTGCAGGGTAGTCTGTCAAAATCGTCCATGACCTAAAGAAACAGTTGTCAGTGTGGAACATCTTGTCCTCAAAGAGACATTAGACAATATTGGATGACATTTTGGTTGCCACTGTGGGAAGAGGTTTTGCTCTGGGGATCTAGTAGGAGGAGCTCAGGGAAGTGCTAAGCATCATATAATGTACAGGACACCCTCCCACTACAGAGATTTATCTGGACCCAAACATTTGCAATGCTGAGGTCACAAAACTCCACACCATGCCAGGTATGGTGGCACACACTTGTAAGGCAGAGACAGTAGGAGGACTTGTAAGGCACTCTGGAAGGCAGAGACAGTAGGATCACAAGTTTGAGCCCAGTCTGGAAAATATAGTGACTGTATCAGTTAGTGCCCACTAGAAAAACAGATTTAATGCAAGACATACAAACACGTAAGTATTAGCAAGATTGACTTACAATGGCCTCCTGCAGGTGTGGTGGAGTGCAAACGGTCTGTCTGAGTCCTGGAGATCTGGAGGATCTAGTCAAAGGCCTGGAACTCACTGTAGTGGACCATTTGAGTCCATATCAGAAGGCCAAAGGGTCTGTGCTGGAGGCTGAAGAGTCTTCGCTGGAAGCCAGGAGATGGCGTCCCAGGTGAGGGTGAAGACCAGCTCCTTCGAAGAGACAGAAGTGGACGAGTTTTCCTGCTTCGTTTCCCTTTTTTGTGTGTGGTACCTGGGATTGAATTTTGTTTCCTTTTTATACCATTCAGGCAGCAAGCTCATTGATTGCTGTCACTCAAGCCCAGTAAATCCCAGCAAATCTTCAGCAAATCCCCTCAGCCCCACCGGAACTATGCTGATCCAATTTAGTTGGGAATTTTTTACTCAAGTTGACATAAGCAGTTAACTATCACAGTGACTTCAGAAGACCCAGACTCAAAATGAAAAGTAATTTTAAAAAGGGCCAAAGATACAGCTTAGTGAAAGGCCTTGGGTTCAATCGCAAGTACTGCAAACAACAACAACAAATAACAGACAGAAACAATTCAGGCCACAGTGCAAAGCCCAAGCTCAGTGAATGGTGCCTGAAATGCTCCTGACACCATCCTCCTAGCAGGATACCTTGTTCCTCTGGCATCCTTTATCCATAAGACATGGTGGCAGCCCCTACAGTGTACAACAATATCCAGTGCTTCTTTCCTACAGCCATGGCTTCTCCCCTGGGGCAACACTTAACCTCTGAAATTCCCTCATCTCCTGCCTCTTCCAGGAAGCCCCCCTGACCACACAGGCTGAATGAGGTGGCCCTTTTGTGTGACCTGGGCACCTGTGCAGAGCAGAATTCACACACACCACACATTAGGAGCATCCTCTTGCCTGTTTACCCCACCTTCCTCAACTATGCTGCCAACTTCTCATTTTCATAGACATAATGATGTCCCTGATGTTCATTGTGGTGTCTGCAGCAATGTTCACATTAGCCCAATTTTCACTGGTTGATCGAGTCCAAACTGAAATGTGGTTTTAAAATTTGAAGGACATCACTTCCTACCCAGATGCAGCTGACAGAGCAGCTCCCATAGTGTTCCTCAGGCCTTGAACTCTGACCAGTGCCACACACATAAGGCAAAGCCAATGACTGCTTCTCTGTGACCTGGAGTCTGTGTAAATTTTCATTATCAGATGTGGAGCCATGAAGGATCATAATCCTTGTAGATGCATGACTCTGGGTGAGTTATGTGGCCCTCTGGGCCTCGGTTTCCTCATCTGTAAAATGGGATTAGTAATTGCCTGGACCTGTGAATTGTAACTAAGATAATGTATAAATACTTAGCTCAATGTAAAGCACATGGAATGTAAAGCCATAGTAGCATTTTCAATATCACTATTGGATAAAGAGTGACTGTGAATAAATGATGCAGGCATTACAAAGTATACATGCTAATTTTATGCTTTCTTTTATTATTTTTATGTGCAAAGGAAGTGATCCTTTTTTACCATATAAATAATTTATGTTGAGGGTTAGAAAAAGTGCCTGCAATGCATTATGAAAGCCAAACCACGGTGAGAAACTATGTTTGAAGTCCCCAGTGATGATAGCTCCTAATGAGTGCCCACCAGGATGAGCAGCCAGTGCAGGTGGAAGCAGCTATGGAGATTGAGCTTCTGCTGTCCTAGCCTTCTGTCAGGGAAGCACAGATTTCAAAGTCTTTTCTTTCAGTGAGAAAGTCAGGGAAGTAACAAGGGATTACCCGTAAGTTACTTTTGAATAACACAGACATCATTCTTGGTGCTAGCACTTTGAAATTTTTCCTCCTTTCCCCTGAGTGATCCCACCCTTTCCTCCTCTTAAAGAACAGAGTAGGGAGCCATCTTTAACCCATTGCAAGATCCTGCTTCATCATCAGGGATGTTAATTCTTAGACCATGCAGAGCCTCAATCCCTTAGGGACCACTGAAGGATTCAAGTTGGTTTTCCCGGATGCTTTCAAAATGGTGGTTAATTCTTTTTATGTTTTCTGCCTTTTCTTGTTATGTTTTGAGGGTCCTTTCTCATGGATGCTTGCATACTTATAAATGAAAATTTATCCTTCTCCCTTCCAATTTGTTGTTTTCCAAATAATGGAGTAAGGGAAAAACAAATTCTAAAGTTTATTAGAAGTGCATATAAAACAGAAGTAAGTAGGCTCTGAGGAAGCCTGTGGGCAACATGTGGCTCCTGATATATGGATTAGAGGGGCTCTGAGAATGCTTATTCATTGAGTCAACAAATTTCTGTTGTATGTGTCATATGCTGAATGAATGACTTGCAGAGTGAAACCACGTGCTTGGTGTGGTTTCTCAAGGACACACAGGGGAGGAAACCACTTCCTTCTACAACTGCTTTTTCATGGGAGACTCCTTGGGACAGTGTGTACTCTGCTCCAAGGTTATATTAAAGTGTGCAGTTGGCCCCTAGTGAGGAGAAGCAAAGGGGAATGTCCTCCTAAGGACCTTGAAAAGATGGGGAGAGAATTTTATTTCTGGAGAGAAAGGAAAACATATGTCTTATTTACTTTGTTTTTGCTGGGAGAAAATACCCTATACCCACAAGTTACAGGAGGAGAGGTTTATTTTGGCTCACAGTTTGTAGAATTTACAGTCCACTGCCAGCTGGTTCTGAGGCAGGGTGGCATGGCAGAGGAAAAAGAGCTCAGAGTATGGGGCCAGAAAGCAGGGGAAAGGCATCAAGGGAGGATTGGGAAGAGATAGACCCAGGCCACACTCCCAGTGATCCAGACTTAACTTCCCAAGTCACATTTAGCTATAAACCCATCAGAGGACTAATCCAGTGATGAATATTACACTCCCAGGATCAAATTGCCTCCTAAAAGCCCCACCTATGAGTGCGTGAGGCTTTAGAGGACATTTAGATATAAACAAGAACAACATACAATTGTGTTCATGAGATGAAAGTCCACTGCTCTTCTGAGCTGTGGAAGTGGTGTACATAGGAGCAGGGCACACTCACAGCTTGGCTATGGCAGGTGACCTCCTCTGAATGAACATTTACTGAAACCCATGACAAGAGAATCAAGAACAATTATTTCTGTGAACATGTTTCCAGGACTCAGTAGGATAGAGTATAATCCACTACCAGCCCTCTTGCTCCACCCCCGCTTCCAAATAAATGTCTACAGGTAGAAAAAGGAAGTGAAGATGCAGACCCACACAGCAATACTGAATTAGCTGCAAACCAATGGAACTTTCCTGCGTTCATAGTTAAACCAGCCAGGTCTCAGGCGTACTTCAGACAGGTACTGATCGAGCAGAAATGCTTCATCTGCCCACTTTTAGTAACTGGTGAGATGGTACAAGGAGAAAAGAAGGTGTGGTCCTCAGAGTCAGAAGGGCCTTGACTTGACTCAAAGGCCACTGTTGTTCAGTTGTGTAACTCAGAGCAAATTCTCAGCCTCTCTGAATGTAAATGTACGTAAAATGCAAATTTTAATGTCAATCTTGTAGTTTTATTGACAGGTTAAATAGAGGGGCAGAGGTAAAGTACCGGACACGAGTAGGTATTCAATAAAATATTAGTAATGGTATCATAATATCCTATCTGGTTGATTGTAAAGTAAACAAAATGATCAGTAAAGATTGAATACCCATGAGAACAAGTGAGAAGAGAGATGTGTAGGCTACTTAATGACATGCTATTTTAATTTCTATCTATCTTCCCAAGGCAGCAATTGAAAGAAACATTCATAGGATGTGGCATCTATATGTTTGCTCAGTTTGTGCAAAGTAATTAACGTTTTGATCAGGTTCAAAAAATCTTAATTAGGCCTATGAACTCTTAGGGGATAGATTCATTTTGCAAGTGGTCTATTTAGAAGACTAAGGAGTGGTTTTCTTTCTGCTGGCTTGCTTCCCTTGTTACATGCCCTGAAAGTGTGGTTAATCTTCAGTCCACACCAGCCAGCAGTTCATGACTTGCTATTATTTCCAGAGGAGTTGGGGGCACACTTATGCTTCCAGGGACATGTTCTTTCCTCTTCAGCCTTCATCTAGGGAGAAACCTTCTGCATCTTAGCTCCACATATGTAGTGTTTTATGCCTGGGTTCTCTGTTTTGTGCATATTAGTGTGGTTTGAAACAAAACAAAACAAAACTTTAGAAATAGAAAGTGTTTTTATGCATACACACAGACAAATATGCAGATAATTCACTTATTTGTGTGTGTGTGTTCACTCTGAAGCTACTTTAAGCAGTTTGCTGCTGACTGTTATACTTGTAGACCTCAATATGTAAGCCATAGACATGGTGGCATTGACAAATACCTTAATATCCCAGCTTTTTTGGTGTTTTACTGGTAAAATAGGAATAATGACATTTGCCTACCTACTTTCTGGGGCCTATGGGAATGAGTTGCTATTGTAAGTATGCCAACTAACTTTGTAAATCACAGGCTCACTTCAATTTGGGGTGATATGTTTGTATTTTTAAAACTTCACAGTAGTGTCTCTTTAATAAATTCTACGGTAATGCCCGTGTATTACCACTTCTTCAATAAAAATTGTTCCTGGAACTTGATTAAATATTAAAGCTAAGGTCTTGCAAAGAAAAAAAGAACAATTAGAAAAGTTGTTAATTGTCCATTTGTTTACACTGACATTAATAAAAATGAGTAGTAGTTTAATTATATCCATGTGTGACAATTTGAGGTCTCAGTATAAAAAAGTGTAAAAAAAGCTGAGCTTTCTAATATAAAATATAAGACACGTGAAAGTCAAACACTGCTCTATTTTATTAGTCACCTGAGAAGCCTATAGGACCATCTCAAAGGCATCTGTAAAGCAAATTTCATGGAAACCATCTAGGTCTTCAATATTCCCAGAAAATAAGGAGTCTTGAATGACTTTCTAAGCTCAATTGCATCAGATCATTTCAGACAACCCCAATAGTGCAAGAGCTTTCATTGTGTTAGCACACATGCAGCTCAGAAGGGTATTATTCATAATGGCAGCAAATTCATAGTATTTTTTATTTTATCATGATATTATTACCCAAATCCTCAGTATTATTTAGCATTTATGAGTAATGATTTCTTTCTCCGGATCTTTTTATAAACATCAACTGATTAATTAATCCTCATTGCACATCTGTGAAAGGGATGTGTAGGTGGTGTCAGAGTTAAATATAGAAGCAGGCAAATTCTCTTCATTTTAACTTGCTAAGCCAGAGGAGTTGGGCCATAAGACACATTCAGATTTCTCCCCAAGTCTTCAAAAGCTGCAACAAGAAAAGGTGCCCAAAATGCCCCCTCATGTCCTTGGTTTTCTAAAGGGCGCACTTTTTTATCTGCCACCTCCCTTGGCCAGCTCTGAAGTGAATCATGCAGAGATCTTGTGACCTCCAAGCATGTCCCAAGGCTAGCCCAAGTGAAGGGGTTCTCCCATGGTAGCTGAACTTCAATGCTTCCCTGCTCCCCTGCCAGACCTTTGCCTGGAGATGCTGTGTTCACTGCAGAGGTGACCAAAGACTTAGGGCGTTTGAACCTCCAGAGCCACTTACAACATGGGTGGCTGTGTTGGTGAGTTTGGGAGTTTGGAAGGTCATGGGGATGAGGTGAGGTCCCTGCTTATCTGGCCAACTACAGCAAGGAGTTTTCCACAGGAATTAACCTCCAGGAAGAAAGCCCTTCCAGAGGTGCCATAATCATAAGCCTAGCCTGAGGGAGAATCTTCCTCCCTCCCCAGGTAGGGCAGCAACCCTGGACAGTACTATATATGAAGGAAGCCTCGCTGATACAAAGAGAAAGAGAAACCAGAGCTTGTGGGTGGTAAGCAGGAATCTACAGGTAGTTGGATTTCATGGACACTCTCCTGTCCGATCTGTCTAGAAACATGTTTTCCCATTTAGACAGCCAGGGAGGCTGGAGCCCAGTGTGCCTGGGCATACATCTGGTAGAAGGGAAGCTGCCTTGCCCACACCTGGGGGTTGTGGGGGGCTGCCAAGAGCACCTGCCTCTATGCCACATAGGTTCTTTTTATTCTTTGTTTTTGTTTTGTTTTAATAACAGGAACTAACTTGAGAATACTTAAAAGTTTTGGTCATTCTCAAATGTAAGTACTGGCTCTTCAGTTCCTTTAGCAGTTATGTTTGGAGGAATCTGACTCTGTACCTTAGGGAAAGAATTAGTTACATGGGGTGGGGATGACAAAATGAATGCAGAAGGAGAAGCTGGGATTCCTTGAGGCTCCAAGACATACCTCTGAATCAGGACTCCTCTCATGGCAGAAAGGGGTATCTGAAATTTTTTTTCTTTTGGTACCAGGAATTGAACTCAGGACTTTGAGCTTGCAAGGCAGGCGGCGGCACCACTGAGCCAAATCCCCGGCCCTCTGAGATTTTTATAATGCTTCATGTCATCTAGATTTTTTAAAAAATCACCTTTTACATAGTCTCAATCCTGGGATTTTGGGCCTGCACTCACATATAAGGAAATATTCTTAAATGACTTATTTCCCTGAAAACAAGCTTGAAGCCTTGGACGACTGGACCCAGAATGCAGCAGCTGGCCTGGTCTCGCTTGCCCTGGTGACAAAGCCTCATTTCCAGCTCCTCTGTCTCCAGGTGTCTAGCAAGCCAGGCAGAAGGAGTGTGCTTGGTGTCAAGTTCCTGATTCCGAAGCTCACAGACCTCCTCTGAGTTTCCAGAGTAGACATCACTCCCCTGAGTCCTGGCTCCTGCATGGTTTTACTCTGGGCTCAGGGCTCTTCTCCAACTGGCCCCCCTTGAGTAACCAAGGGAACAAGTTGCCATAGTAACTGGGCTCAGATTGCCTCGCCCAGTGGGAGCCCAGCCAGGAGCAACTGGAGGGAACTGTATCTTCTCTGAGAACCTAAGGGTCAGTCCACCTCTGTGCTTTCATATTACCCTCATCTCCTCCTGGCCTGTGGAAATGAGAGGAGCACCCCACCCTCACAGGGACAGCTTAGGTAGTTAGCAGGTGACTTAGTCCTCCCAGAGGGGCTGCACTTGGGCTGCACTGGGTTCCAGGACTCTGAGTCCCTGGCAGCCAATGGCGGTGGGCAGTAGGGAGGGCCCAACTATGCCTGGCTCAGGAACTGCTGGGCTTGCCAGGCGTGCATAGCCAAACTGTCCAGATTTTTGAAAGACACTGTCCCACCCTCCCATCTGTTGGCATCTCTAATTTTCTGCACACATAGGATGGCAGGGATGATGAGCTCCAGATAGTAAATATAGAATCTAAATGTTTCTAACAACAAATTTGGCAAAGCCACATGGCCTAACAGGCCTTCCCAGGTCTGTGACAGCTAGGATCTCATCCAGAATAGGGGACGCCAGGGCCAGGCAGGATCCCAGTGCCTGCTGAGATGCAGAGAAATGTCCGCTGACTGGTTGGCCACTGGGTGGGCTTTCTTGTATTCCTAAGCACCAGACAGGACTGGAGATAAAATGCAGGCCTCCGAAGAGCCACACCCTCAGAGGAGCTGAAGCTCTTGTTCACATGCATAAATAAATATCTGGAACTCACCTTTTTCCTTCTTGCCCCACACACAACATACAGAATGCAGAAATGGTACATGTTGGTGGCACCTCCCTCCCTCTACTTCATAATTATCACAGGATGCTATGCCTGGAGGAGAAATTAACCAAAAATATCTGTTGCACACTGATACATATCTGAGTAACTCAGATTTTTTTCCGTCTTAGGAATTTTTTCCTTCCAATGTTCAAAAAATCCTAAATAGCTGCTGGCCTATCCCCTGCCTAGCCTAGAGGTCTCTGAGGGGCACCTGGAGAATCGCTCATTTGTACTCATTGTATGCCATCAAGAAAGCCTTTCTCTGGCAAAGGCAGATGTTATGCAGACTTATTCCTATTATTGTATTTTCAAATAAAAAATGTCAGTAAACACAGCAACAAAGATCCATATTTCCTGAGTCTGAATAAAATGGAAAAAAAAAAGCCAAGCTACTTAGGATTATTTTTTTTCTGAACAGTAAATGACTAAGAAATAATATAGTCAATTAATAATACTTTAATAGCTAATATGAGAAATACAAAAAGTGTGGACTGATCTGTAGTACAGAGGAGCTTCTTAATTTTTTAAAGAATAAAAATAGATCCTATTAATCTAAGAAAAATACACATACAAAAATAATGTACATAAGATGCTCACCTGTGTTTCAACCATCTGGAAGGAAGGAAGGAGCACACATTCCTATTGGCTAGTGAGGATTTGGGACTAAAATAATCTCTCAGATATTTTCCAACTCTGACAGTAGATTGTACATACGGTTTCTGACATTTCACAAAGCATTTGGACAAACAGCCTCAGCTGTCCCAAACAATAAGGCTTTTTTGTTGTAATACTGGTCTTAGAAAAGTGATGGTTTTATCTACTGTAATATTTAGGGACACAAGTAAGTAAAGAGCAAACATCCTAGTTTTAAGGCACTGTACCTTCAGAAAACAGCTCTCTGCTCTGTTCCCAAATTCTGTTGGCCTTGAGAGATTAATGCACCTGGCTGATACATTTATTCTGTACCCAGTTGGAAATGCACTGGCCTTTCCACAGATGAGGTAAATCCAGGAGTGATATTTGTTGCTTTTGTTAATGTCCTATAATTTAAATACTATAATGTAAAATTAACAAAACTTAAATGTTATGAGTCAAGCTATCTTTAGTTACATAATAAAGAAATAAGAAGAGAGAAAAATATATTTGTATATATATTATACTAATATAATTATATTATATATCTCTATGTATTTGTACCTCTATCTATCTATCTATCTATCTATCTATATATATGTATGTATCAGCCAGGTACAATTAAGGCCTTGTTATTATTTTTATCTAGACACTAAGTATAGTTTAAGTAAAGTTTAAAAGATGATGTCAGACTTGGTGCTTTGTTTTTTTAGAGCCTCATTCAGTCTCCTTCAGAACAGAAAAGGTTAAACACACATGCCTAATTGGCAATTGAAAAAATCACCAAATCAATTAGAGGCAAGGAAAAGGCAGGGAGGACTTAAGTCCCCTCCCTCCAGGGGACAGGATGGTCTGTTGCCAAATTACATCCCGGGGTAAAGCATGGTGGATCCTGTGATCCATGCTATTCTGACTCCCAGGGTGAAATCTCTTACACCAAGGTGTGCAGGGTGCTTCTTCTCCATTTAGATGAGAAACTGACCTGTACTTTCTGCTTTTCTCTGAACCCTGCTGAATTAGTGGTCAGGTTTCCCCAGGGAAACAGAATCAATAAGGTGTGTGTGTGTGTGTGTGTGTGTGTGTGTGAATGTGTGGCATGGTGTGTGCACACACACACACACACGCTGGTGGCCCAGAACAGCCAGTGATACAGTTTCAGTATCAGAGTAGGTGGTGTTTTAGCTCACATTCACAGGCAGGAACGTGCCAAGGCGCAGGTGTGAGGCAAGCAGACAGCATGACGTCTCTCTTCCTGGGAGATACCAGCCTTTGTCCCATTCAAGATTTCAATTGATTGGATGAGACCCACTCTCCCTAGGGAGGGCAGCCTATTGGACTCAGTCTACCAGGTCAGATGCTGATCTTTTCAGGAAACACTCAAACAGAAAGATACATGACTCTCTGGGCACTGAAGGCCAGTCAAGCTGACATGAAATATTAACCATCACATCGGTTTATTGATAGACAATGTCTTTATCCCTAAATGCTCATTCCTCCCATTTCTCCATAAGTCAACTCCTATATTTAGACAAATTACTTTTTCCACTCGTATCATGAACACAGGAATTCATTCTTTAACCAGCCTTATTATTTCTAATATGTATTATAGCAAATCTTGAGAGTAACAAGTATGTTTTTTTCTTGGTATTTAAGCACATTGGTCTGCTGGACCATTTGCTCCTAATCCTTGTAGATCATTTTATGTTTTTAGATTTAAATTTCATTTAAATTTTCACTCCAGCCATTATTTCTCAACCAACTTAAGGGTTGCGGTCTCTGTATTTGACCTTAATATTACAACCTGTGAAGCGGTCTTCTGGGTGTGAAATTACATCATGTAGGAGATCCCCTTTGTCCATTATCCTGGGCATTTCAGTGACCCAGTTCTCAGAGAGTCAAGATCCTGCAAAGCAGGAGGGGCTAAAGGGTGCTGGGGAAGAAAATAATAGTTTTAAGGCCACCACGGTAATTTCTTCTGCTCTTAATGCCATGGAAAGAGCACAGTGAGCGATGGGCAAGAGGTGCTTCTTCCTGGCACCTTGTCAAAGGAAAAATATTTTATGCAAATGGAGATATTCTGTTCCGAGAAATAATAGATCTATAGTGATTTCATTCTTGTGTTTAACCGGACAAGGTTTACCTTTAAAAGATGGGTTGGCTTTTACCAGTACTACTTGTTGAATGAAGGAGGAATACCGAGAAGATATTAATTGTATGACATTAAGCTAATAGCAAGCAACCCACATACTTGAGAGGGGTCATTGATAAAATTTGTTAAGGAATAATTGAGTGGGCTGAATTACTTAAATAGGTATTGAAAATGATAAAATAAAGTCAGTGCAGAAGCATAAAAAGAGTGGCACCAATGAAATGTTAAAACAGTGACCTTTAACTATTATCTTTGCTTTCTACTAGAATGGAAAGCTTTCCTACTTAGGAGATATTTTTCTTTTAATCATAAATGGAAGTGTTTTAATGGGTTTCATACACTTTGATTCTGAGAAAGTTACTAGCAACCAAGGAATACTAGAAATAAAATGAAAACGTAAATTTAACTTTTAGCCTTTTTGTTTTCACTTCCCTGAACTTTGTCCATACGTGAAATTGTACAAAATATGTGGCTTTCTGGCATCACTTCCTCCTGTCTCATTGGGCAGGGGGCTCCCAGCATCAGACTCTAGGACCAGTCCTGAGAACTATTAATGGAATAGTGTCCACAGTGTGTATAGACCAAGTGATGCCAGGCACAGTAGCCACTCAACATACACTGCGCCTCACTTTGAACATGTCTCTGAAAAGAGCTCAGGGATTTAGTGTCATGTAGCAAATGCTTACTGAATGCTTATTATGTATCAGGCACTGTGGTAAAGTCACAAAATGTAAGACATGAGCTTTGCCTTTGCTGTTAGCTTGAAGATCAGCAAGGAAAGAAGACAATGGGTTATTAAAACATGGAGATATCATACATAAGGTGCTATCAAGTCCTCAGAACAGTGAATGCATTGTGTTTAGATTCCATGGAGAAAACCATCCTAAATCTCAATTTTTCTTTCCATAACAGTTCAGTATTAATATTTATTCATTCTTTTTAAAATTAACTTTATTGGTACATTTAAGGTATACAATATAATGACATTCACAACTGAAAATTTGCACCTTTATGTAATCTATCTTGGTCCATATTTTTTTCCCCATTCCCCTCCCCTCCCTTCAATTCCTCCACCCCTCCCTATCTACAAAGACTTTGTTTCCATTTTTTCTTTTTCTCATATTAATTCCATTCCCTTCTTTCGTTTCCCCTACCCCTACCTCTTCCCTTTCCCCTTTGCACCTTTTCTTCCTATTTCACATTACGTATTATACCTTTTAGCACAATTCGTGATAGCTAAAACTTGGAAGCAACCCAATTGTCCAACAACTGGAGACTGGATAAAGAAAATGTGTTTTTAGGTATAGCCACCTGGTTTCACACTAGAAAGACGCAGAGGACACCAGATCACCAGACCATGGTACTGAGTCCTGCCTCTCCCCGCCCAGAGGAAAGGGCTTTTGGGTCACCTTCTGTCCCGGCACTCCTGGCCCAGAGGAAGGGGCTTCCAGGCCACCATCCCTACTGCCGCTCCCAGCCCAGAGGTAGGGGCTTCTGAGCCGCCGTCCCACTGCTCCTGGTCCAGAGGAAGGGGCTTCCCAGCCACCATTCCTCGAGCTGCACCCAGCCCAGAGAAAGGGCTTTTGGCCCACCATCCCTACTGCTGCTCCCGGCCCCTGTCCCACCTCTCCCAGCTCAGAGGAGGTAATCCATGCAGGTGCCAACAGCCCCCCCACCCCCACCTGAAATGAGAAAAAATGTAAATAAGTTTCAAAACCAGACTTCCAGATCACCTACAGGAACCCCAGAGGGAAATGAGATGGAACACTCTGGTACTCAACCACCTGGACCCACTGAACTGACAACAAAAGGGGATCTGGAA
>NW_004624806.1:4688950-4768171 GCF_000247695.1 Heterocephalus glaber
AGATGCATTATGTAAAGGTACAATTCCCAATGAGAAATGTAATTGTGTTGTATACCTAAAATGTACCAATAAAAGAATTTAATAGGCAAAAAAAAAAAGAATATGTGTTTTTAAAAAATAAAATGGAGTATTACTCGGCCATAAAGAATGAGAAACTAGAGGGATTTGTAGCTAAATGGATGCACATTGAGGCGATACTCTTAAGTGAAATAAATAGGACACACATGTGTAAATACTGAATAGTTTCTATAGTGTGAGAAACTGAAAGTGTAAATTTATTCATTCTTAGATGTAATGGTCTCAGAATATCCAAAATACCTTCTCGTTGTATATTCAGGAAATTCATGGCTAGAGATGGTAGTGGAACTGCCCTAAACCAGTGAATTTCTGAATGCAATTCCACATGTTCATGTTACATTAAGTGCTGCAGATACTTTTGGCTCAGAATGCCACAGGATTATCCTGAATTTGAAAGAATTCTTTTTTAAAAAAAATTTTGGTTCTGGGGTTTGAACTCAAGAACTTGCACTTTTGAGGCAGGTGCCAGAACCACTGAGCTAAATCCCCAGCCCCTGAATTTGAAAAAATTCTAATAGTGCTTTTTTTGAGTGGAAAAAATCAGTGAAATATGACATAGTTTAAAGCAAACCAGAAGAATAAAACCATTCCACATTCTATTTCATCTTTTAAAATCAGGATTTGAAAACCCATGAGGGAGACCTCCAAACTTTAAAAAATCATACGTGCATATGAATTTTTGAACAAGTATACCTCAATATGAAAAAAGATATCTGATACAGTTATGCATGACTCAGAGAAATTTAGAACTGGTCAATGTCAGTAGGTATTATCTAATTGGTATTTCAAAATGGCCAATTCCCACAGGTAGTTTAGTTCCTCAAAGGTATCTTTAAAGCTAAATGTTTCAAGATTCAATCTCCATTGTTCTGTTAGGAGCAAGATGCAAAAGTTCCAGCCAGAGGTGGAGGAGGAAAGCCCTGACACCTAAACTGGCCGTCTCTACCACCAGTCAATTAAAAGAAAGGTGATGGATGCTAAAGTCAATATGGTTTGGAAATAGTCAAATGGTAGAGACTGAAAAAAGAAATCTAGAGCAAACTCTTGCAAAGGTACCTACGGATTATGAACGATGTGGCCTGTGGAAGCCCAAGTCAATGAGAAATTATAATTTTCAGCCCTAGAAGTTGTAACTCTACAAGGTAACCACATATTCCTCATGCTTTTATTATAATTCTGGTTTAAGGTTGAATGTGCTTGCATTTTTATAATGGAATAATCTGTGTCAAGTTCATGAACACTTTTAATGATGAAATACTTGTAGTTTGCCAGGGCACTGTACCTGAACAACATTACCTGACCTTTACAATACACAATGACACATGAAGGACACAGGACATGGTCTTTACTCAACTTCCTATATGTATATTGAGATGTAAATATGTTTCTCTATTAAATATTTATTGAGTCAAAATTCACTTATAGGTACTTGATATAATGGGAAACAAAATGTTTAGTGACCATAACAATGGTAACACAGGGTGTCACAGACTGTGCGACAAAAATGAAAATAAAACAAAGTCCTGGATATCATCTATGCAGTGTCTTCTGAAGAAGAACACCATCGGTGAGCTTCTGTAGTGAGAGAGGGATAGAATGGGGAGGGGCTTAGGTCAGGCCTACCTAGCAATAGAGAAAAAATATGCAAATGAGGCAAACTTCAGCTTGGCTAGGGAAAATGAGTGGGGCGTGGCATGTTGGAGAGAACTTTCTGATTGTCTTTGCTATGGACATTAAGGAGGATGGGACCTGGAGAGTTTCTGGGACTATTCCAGGTAGTAGATGGCAAATGTATGGGCAGTGGGAGTAGAAAATGGCCTAAGAGATATTTTGGAGGTCGAGTCAATAAAAGTTGGCAAATGCAAAGTCCAAAGAATGTCATAGCTGATTCAGAATTTGGAGGCCTGAGTTACAAGGAGATGATGCTGGGCCTCTTTCACTTCTGTTTTTACCCCGAAGGCCATACGATACTTGATAGATAAGGCACAGGAACCATGTGTGGCAGATTTTGTGGCAAAGTTATTGAATTTGTTTCACATATTTGTTTGAAAGTTAGGATGCTGCTGTCGCAGTCCAGCACACAGCAGAGAACACAGATCTGAAGATGAGGAGTAAGAAGAGGCCTAGGGGAGTGAACCTAGAAACTTGCATGTAAGGGTGAGAGTGGATGGGCACTAAGATCAGATGCACACACCCAGATCTCACAGACAGAGAAGGGAGCGGCCCAGGACGGAATTCCAGGGGTACATCCAATTAAACCATCCAAGTTATCAGTGCAAAGGTCTCTGAGGAGTAGCCGGCAGCTGGGTTTGAACGGAACCCAGAAAGCACACCACAGAACATAAGGGAGGAGACCTTTTCCAGGAGACAGTCATTATAAATCAGTGTTTCAGAGGTTATAGGATGAAGCGCCAAGGAAAGTTGATGAGTTTGGTAATTACCCTATGACTGGTGCCCAACAAAGTTGTCAAAGCAGAATTTGGCACATGTATCAGAAATTAAAGTAAGTAAATTTTGACCCAAAATTCCACCTTAGGAAATTTTCCTAGGGCATGAGTCATGGGAAAATATTAAAATTCAAGTAACAGGAAGTATGGCATCACATGCTTTATACTGTTCTACAATCAGAGATGGTAAATACATACACTGAAATTTTGCACAACAATTAAGAATTGAATATGATGGAAAAAGTAAAAGTGATATTTATGAGCATAATCATTAATAAATAAAGATCACCTGGGCTAGAAGGAGAGCGGATGAGTTTCAAGTTCAGAGGCTCCACAGGGATGGGTTCTTGCTGCAGTGACCAGGTCGTGCAGCCCCTGGCCTGCATTGATACATCCTTTCCTTCCTATGTGAAGGGAGTGATGCAAAAGCAGGACAAACCATCAGCCACATGTGTAGGGCTGTAGTACAGTTGAGCCCCAGCCCCTGACCCACAGGCTCAGGGATGGTCACCAGGCTCTGTATGGGATGAATCCTCACCCCTTCTTTCTCTGATGACTTCCAGGTGTTGGTGATTACATGTGATCACTATCCTTCCTTCTGTGCCTCTCCAATATTGGATAAAGTCATGCACTGCTGTCTTTTATCCAATCACAAAACCACAGAGTTTTAGAGGTGAGAAGGACCTGAATCATGTACAATCTGGAATCCAATCTCCTCCGTTAAACCAAGACACAGAAGAGCCAAATAAAACTGCCACATGCACAGACACTTCTGGGAAAATCCGACCAATCATCTCGTCAGTGTTGCTTTCACCATGCCCTACCTCCAGTCTCACTTGAATTCCTAGCAGCTGTGGTTTGACCTGACTCTGCTAGCACCCTCTGGCCTGCCCACTGGGTCACTGGACAACAGTGACAGCAAACTTTTTAGAGCTTTCAGTAACAAACAGCTCGCTTCGGCAGGCATGCCTTAGGTTCACCACCACTGCTGCATATGGACTCTGGCCAGGGCCCTCTGAAATAAGTCAGTCTTGTGTCTCTCTGCTGGTCTGATCTGCTACTGCACCTTTTCTGTGCTACAGGTGCTCAGCCCCTCCATCTTTTTATCTCCTCACTGGTCAGTGTCCAGGCTCCGTGCTATTACACTATTTTTCCTGCTGCCACTCATTGACCGGACTCTGGGCTGCAACACCTTGTGAACTATCTGCATATCTCATTATTACTTCCAACCTGGGTTACTGGAAGATCTCCCCCACTCCAAACCTTCATTTGAGGAAGTAGGAATCCCTCCTTGTGTCTTCTACTGGGTCACAGTAAAGTAGGAAGACCCTGCAGGCAGAAACGACATCCAGGAGTAGCTGCAGTAGAGAAGAGTGAGGAGTTCCCAGTGGGGTAGATCTAGGAGCTCTCTGAAGACTTCCTTTGCCAGCTTGTTTTGTTCACTGTTTTCTATTTTTTCTCTTGTGTGCTAGGTTATAACACACAAGTAGATATTTTAAAAAAACTTGATGGGTTGCAAAATAAACTATCATAACTGACAAAGCTGAAAGAATATCATTTTCAGATACATAGCAGCCAAATTTATACATCAAAGAATGCTATTATTAAGTCAAAGAATGGAGAAAAAGGGATTTCAAATATGTTCGCTCAATCAAATATAGTAGTATAAGAATCTCTACCCACCAGGATCTGAGAGAGTTGTTGGGGAGGTAAACCATATTTACAATTAGTGAATAAGATGATAGCACATGGTACATGGATACATTAGAGGCTGTCATGACACAATCTTGCTGAGCCTAGGAGCATAAGCAGCTGAACAACAGGAACTGATTACTGAGCATGCGCATGACGGGGGTGTGCTGAGCCTAGGATCTCTTCCAGTCCCTTCAGTCAGTCCTTGAGGCTAATTCTTTCCTCTGGAGAATACAGACAGAGTGACATAAATTTGACCTCCAGATTTATGGTAAACAAAAATCCTAGCCTAAAGGTGGAAAGAACATCCAAACAGTATTAGCCACAGACCTCAGGTGTGGGCCCTACCCAACAAAGGACAGATCACAGTCAACCGGTTAACAGTACCTGGAAACACGAGTCACATACAAACAATTCTATTTAATTATATTTATACCTTTAAATAATTACTTCATTTTTCTCACTGGAAAATTGTTAACTTCTATTATTCCAAATTTTGATTTTCTTCTCTAACTTTTTTCTTCCAAATTTCATCATCGAGGCTTATGACTACTAATTACATATTCAATTGTAAAGCATACTTCTACCTCTGCAGGTCAGCAGTACCCCAAACCGTCTTCCTTCCCATAAGTGTTTGTCAAAGTGTTCAATTAAACTGAGTGTTATAGTTTATATCAAGATTGCCCCCCAAAGCTTCTTGCATTCTTAGGTGGGGCTTTTAAAAGAGGATCGAATCATGGAGGGTGGTATAGCTGCCTTGCTGTTAGGAAGCGGGGATCTGTTCAGGAGAGTTTGATCACTGGGGCTGTGACTTGGGAATATGTATCTCCCAGTCTGGATCCTCCTTTCTGATTCTGCTTTCTGGCCACCATAATGTGAACAACTTTCCCCTACCCAAACCCTTCAGCCATACTGTTTTTGTGTTTAAGCTAGTTGAACATGGCCTAAAACTTCTGGAACTGTGAGCCAAACTAACCCTCTCCTTCAAGTTGTGGATGTCAGGTATTTTGTACCAGGAAGAAGGAAAATGACTAATATACTAGGTGTAAAGATAGACAAACCTCAGCTTCTGGTAGGTTCCAGTTCCTTGGCTTTAGGGAAAACACAAACAAAAATTCCAAATTATTCATGGGAAAGAAGAACACCCTTGTTCCTGCCGAGGTTATCTCTGACCTAGGATCCAGGGCTGCTAAATGGGATAGTCTCTTATCCAGGTTGAAGTAAGCAGGGTAGTGAAGAATGCAGGCTTTGTTACTCCTTGGCCCTACAGACCACTTGCACGTCTTTATG
This sequence comes from Heterocephalus glaber, assembly GCF_000247695.1. Next base: position 4,694,458 of record NW_004624806.1, read on the forward strand.
GAACATAAAAAGACAAGACCCAGCCCTGAAGAGTTTATGACCTAAATCAGACATAAAGGAAATGGCATCCAGCAGTAAAAACTCCATTTGTGCAGGTATGACCGGTACAGAGACTGGAAGGCAAAACTGCTGGAGGAAATTTTTAAAAGAGATTTACAGGACAGGAGAATATGTGTTGCACATAAAAATCCAGGATGCTGCTTAGAGAAGTGTAGAGAATAGTGCAGAAGAAATTGTAAGGCAGGCAGTGATGAGCTGAAGTGATAGACCACAGAATTTTAAAGTGATGGATATAACTCGAGATAACCACCAACTAAATTATCCATCAACACATATAAGATATTTATCTTTTAAAATGCTATTTATCCAAAATGACTTGACCAAAATGCTTGACCATTGGGACCATAGCCCATAGCTAGTTTCACTTATCCTGATAAAACATTATATGATATTAGAAAAAAAAAAAAGCACTCACTAACTTTGCTATTTCCTCCTCATTTGGCAAAACTACCAAAACCTTTATTTGGTGAGCTAGCATTTGACCCAATGAAATGGATGCTTGATCTCTGGAAGCACTTCCTGCTGAAGGCCCCATGCCCACCAGAATGATTAACATGTTACTTGGTAAACATCACAATGGATGCTTTCTTCATGTATGCATGGCCGGAGCCATCATTTTTGATTCACTGAAATTCCCAGCCATGAGAAGGACTGTTGAAGGGTAGATAATGAGGACCTAATTTCTGTCTTTCCATGTAGATCCTGTGGAAGGTGAGGTACCAAGGACAGGGTCCTGAGTGCTCTGGGGGTCACTGGACTTTCCTGGTGCACAGCCTACTCAGGGCACAGAGACAAGGATGCCCTGCATGTGGCAAGCCTTATAGGTTGGTACCACTTCATTCACACTGAACTCACTGACCATATGAAGCAGGTGGATGGTCTAAGCCTCTACAATATTCAGGCTTCTTCTGTTAAAGAAAGCAGCATAAATTCATGGTAGAAAATAATAGAACTTATAGGGAAAAATCAACTAGATCACATTACTCAGGGATAAAGACCATTGACATTTAAGTGTAAATCTTTGATAGAAGATTCTGTTCTTTTTTGAGCTAGTAAGCCACAAGCATTGAAACTTCTTTGACCATTCCATTTGTTTCAAATCAATAGATATTTGTATGAAAAACTAGAGAAAATATTTTACTTTTTCCTGGTCTTATTTAGATTTATAGCATCATAAAAGATTAGACACAATCAAATTTCATCATTTTATAAGTAACTTACCTGACACATGAACAGCTCATGGAAATGTCCATGGTAACAAATCACAAGTGATGTGGCTGGGGCTCAAATGAAGGGCTCCTGTCAGTGAACTCAGTCTTCGGGTGTTTCTTCTGTGATGATCTTTAGGAATAACTAAGGACCACTTGATTTATCAGAGCATCTGATATAAGTTCTGTACTTTCTCTTATTCTTTTCCATTTATATTCTAGTCTAGCAACTTCTTTCCATTTTCCAAGTTTTGAAGAAGGTAATTTTGCTTTATAATATTTGTAGTACTTATACAGTAAGAACAGTATCTATTGTGCTTGCTTTGAGCTTCTGTGCTGTACCTGGCATTGGGGCACTTAATCTGTACAAATTGTATCTACTGCTTCTAATGATTCTACATAGAGGTGCAATTCACTTTTTGTTTTGTTTTTCAAATGGGAATATTGGTGTACAGGGGGATTTCTTGTTTGGTCTGGTTTTCATTCTTTAGAGAAGTTTTCTAATCTCAAATCACACAGCTCAGCTTCTTACATGGAACCTCCACACGTGCTTTTTCCTATCTGTCTTATTTGAAGATGCTTACTCGAATAACCTTTCTTTTTAGCCGTATCGGGCTGATCACCATATCTCACTTCTCTGATTAAGGTACAGCAGTGATTCTGAGTTCAGAAACTTGGTTCTTTCTCCTTGTATTTCAAGTCCATAAAACTGAACTGTGTAATACAGCCCATCCGCAAATACTGGAGTGATATTGTTGCCATGGATATTTATGGAAAATAGATATTAGATGACTAAAGGACACCAAGGCAGCTGCTGTGTGACGAGGTGTAACGGGCAGCTGCATACATGGTGGTGTGAACAGATTCCTCTGGGAACTATTGTGAGCACCTTCCAAAGGAGCATGGCATGATTGGGCACTGCTGGGACCAGCCTGGCTCAGAGCAATCAGAACCAGGTGGTTCTTCAGTGCAGAAGACACCAGCAGACATGAATCTAAGAGATAGAATGTCAAAAGTTACAAGCAGTGCAAATAGTGGCTCTAGCTGTGGGCCAAAGGAAAACTCTGTACTTGAGTTCATATGGGAAGAATTCCCAGCAACACACACACATGCATAGATTGAACCAAATAAATGAAGGTAAAGCAGAGCAATAGCAGCAGAGGAACGTATTCAGATGGACGGGAGCTGAGCGTGGAGGACTGGGGATGTCCACGCATGGGAATTAGTAAGTGCCATGAGAGTCGATTCCTGACCCTAAAGACCGGCAGAAAACACAATAACCTCCTTAGAATTCTCTAGATATAGTTCCAAAAAGATGGCTCTTCCCTTACCCCTTTGCCTGTGTGCCCATTTTTGTCCCAATAAGATTTTTTTCTTAATGTTTGAGTTGGAGTGTGGAGATTTCTCTGAATTATTACTTTGTTCTATTGGCCGAACCCTTTTGCACCATGCCAAATAAATAGTGGCCTTGGCTTGATCCAATTTGTCCTCAAAGAGAAACTTTTATCTCTTTGTGGAAGACCCCGTGGCAGGTAAGGAAAATGAATGAACTAGAGATGGACCGGTGAGTTCCGCCCCTGCCTCACCATTCTGCCTGTGCTCCGAAACATAGTGGGTAATTTGCAGTGTGAAAGAACAAAAGCTAACACAGGAGACAAGCCATATGGACACCTGGCCCCAGCTCCTAGCCTCCTCCTTTGGGGAGACATTGACGCAGCACCTCAGGACAGCTGGCCCCGCTGGCATCGGTCTGAGCCTTTCAGGAAAGACTTTCAACTACTCAGATCAGTTGTCGCTTCAGTACATGTGTTGTTAAAATCTCTTTTATGTTTGGCAAAATTTCTGCTTGAGTAAACAGTTACATCACTAATTGCTAAATATGACATTATCAGATTGTTTTGACTTCCTGGGAATGAGGGTAAGGGGGAAAAAAAGTTAATTATAATTACTTTTGTCTCTAACTAATGGAAAGCAAAGTTAACATCTGTGCGCTGCCTGCTAGATGGTTGGCATTAATCTCAGGTATTAACTAACCAGCATGGACTAGAATGACCCAACCTGTGGATGTCATTGCTCTACCTGAATTTACCCAGCAGCTAACAAAATAGGGCTCTTTCACTAAAAACTAATTTTCACATTAAAAAAAAATCTTTATTATGGGCCTAGTGCAGTTAAATTGCCTGACACAGTAGGGAGTCCACACTTAGACTGGTAATATTAACCACTGAGAAAATGCCTCAGGTGATGATCAAGCAGCACAGTAATTCAGACCCCTGATAATTCCCTTTCAAGAAAATTCCACCAGGTGGCACAAAATGTCTCAAAGTGCCACTGATCATGCTCTCTGGACCACAGAGAAGTGGGGGGAAAAGATAAAGAGTTGCCAAAGATGATAATAACCCTTACTCACTCTTTTCAAACACATATCTCCTGAACCTTAAGCAGTATTTTCAAGATAAAAAGTATATATGTAACAATACAGGTGTTCTGGGCCTCGTCTTTTGAGTAATATACAGGACTAGTAGGAACTGATACACAAAGTGATGTGTGAGGAAGGGAAGGAAGAAGAAGAGAGATTTGCAAAATTGCCAATGCTCCAAATCTAATTGTCAATTTTGTACAGAAATCTTAACAGAATATTTCTGTCAGTCTCCATTATACAAGATGTACTTGTTCTGACATATTGAGAAACTGTAGTGATTGTAAAGATTTGTAAAGTTTAGTTGTAGTCAAAATTGTTGATATTCCAATGACTAGGGTAAGACTCTATAGTGGAATGAAAGGTGGTATTTATTTGTTGTACATTCTGCCACCACCTCTTAACATTGAAGTAGCGCAGCATGGGGAGTCGATATATATTAGAAGAGGAGGTCGAATAAATGATTGCATACAAATTGCTATAGCACACAATCCCACGTGAATGGGATAGGCTGGAAAATAACGAGGAAAATGGTTTGGCTTTAGGACCACAGAAGAGGCCTCAGAATGGCTCACAGGCTCTTTCCCTGGTGGTGCCGGTGTCTCTGTCTCAGAAACACTAGCTTGATATGTGTAAAGAAGGGCCAGGCATATATGTTTGAAAAAAAAAGTGCAAATGGGAAGGGGACCAATAGATGGGTAGAGGGGAGAGAGACAGAGGGAGGGGGAAGCAGGAAGAATTAAGATGTGTTACGTACATGTATCGACTCTTATGTTTAACGTAGCCAGTATGTACTAATACAAAATTTAAAAAAAACTTCCTTATCATATTGATGTACCTTGCAGTTAAAAGATTTAGACGTAAGAGTTTAGTTTCCTTTTTGGATAAACATAAATGAGTTCCCAAGAGCACTATTCTAATAAGCTTTTGCTAAAAATTCAAGAAAATAAATACCCATGAGTTGATCTTTGAAGTGACCTTTCTTAAAGTCTTTTTCTTAAAGTACAATTCTCTGCTGCTGTGGTAAAGAAACAAGATGATTGAATCCTACGAAACCTCAAGCATCCTTCAGTCTCACTTGTCCCTGAAGAGATGGAGGAACAAGACATATGAAGATACTATAAAAACTGTTCTTAAACTAGACCTTGAAATGTGTAATTTTGCATATTTCTAGTATCAAAAAAACATAAACGCAAAGAATCAGAGGCGGGCAATTAAATCAGATAGAGAGGCCCGAGGATTTAGCTGTGGTTCCGCCGCCTGCCTCGCAAGTGCAAGGTCCCAAGTTTGATCCCTGGTGCCAAAAAAAAAAAAAAAAAGAATTAAATTAGATAGAGAAATTAATACTTTGTTAACTGGAACATGGAATTTATCAAGGGCAGCTAAATAAATCAGGTTTTAAATTTTAGGCTGAGATTTTTGAATTTTATTCAATATGAAGCCAACAATGTTTCTGATTAAAGATATGATTCATTTTATGTATTAAGAAATTTCTAAATAGCAGGTAGTGTAAAATGCATTCAAATGGAAAGAGATTGAAGTAAGTTTCCTTTTTTCAAGTCCTTTCTACTACTGGGATTTGTAGTAGGCACCAAATTGTGTTCAGCATTTCATGCAAGCCTTGCAATGACCTGTAAAGTATTACATTCTTATTTTGACAATAACAAAAAGCAATACCTAAGAGAACTTAAGTTCCCTGCCTCAGTTTATAATTTAAAGAAGGTAGAACAGACAATAGAGCTCTGTTCTGTGTGATTCCCAGACCTGAAAGAGTCATGATTTGTACTAGTTAGTGTTTTCTAAAGGAATAGAATCAATATTAAATATACATATGATTATGTGAGGGATTTATTATGAGCAATTCCAAGATCAGAAACCAAACAGTCCAGTAGCCACCTGCTAAATTAGAGATGGAAGAATCCAAAAAGGCTGTTTGTGTGCTGGAGAACTAGAAGATCCAGTAGCAGTCGAAGGTCAAAAAGCCTCCAAGCCCACTGCAGAGTCAGTGGTGTGAGTTTATGCTGGAGGGCTGAAAAGCTGCACTGGAAGGCAGTGAACCATTGTGACTGGGGATTGAAGACTGGAGTGCCTCTGAAAAAGAGAAACCCTTTTCATTTCCATTTTATTCTCTCTGAGCAACAAACCTACTGGTTGCTACCACCCACATCTGGGTTGGTCTTCTTCACTCAGTTTGCTGTCCTACATGTCACTCATTCACAGACACACCCAGAATTTACTAATCTGACTTATTCAAGTCATTTTGACATGTCATAATTGATAATCATATGACTGTACTGAGACATCTAGATGGGCATACAAGGAGAAAATGGTAGTTCAGGCCAGGTGAGAAAACAATGTCATGAGAAAACATCTTTCCAATTAGAGTGTAACCTAAATGATTGGTATTTTCTATTATAAATTAATGATAGAAATTGTATCTGGAGCAAAAATCAAAGGAAATTTTAAAAATCCAGGCTACATGGAAACCAGTATTGTAATCAAATGGAGAAAAACCATCAGCTACACAGAAGGCTCCTCCCTGTCCTCAGTCATCAGTGTGGATCTACTGTTCATTTCTCTGACTTGAACTCCTGAGCTGCATGATTTAAGTTTGGAGAAAGTCCCACCATGATAAACTTTCAATTAAATAATATTACTAATCTAAGCTGTAAGCATGCTTAACAACAGTACTGAAGTAGAGAAACTGTCTTATTTACATTTACCTAACACTTTATTTTGAAATGAGTGGACATTGAAGCCAGGCATTATAGTGATGCTACATCTTAGCAGAAAGGGACTGTGAATGCTGGCAACTCTACCAGCCTTTGATTCTTATCATAGGAGGGCTGATTGTGTCCATTTTCCTGGGTATTCCAAAGAGATAGATGGGAAACACACAGTAGCTCACCCTTAACCATAGTGGTAATAGCTTAAGATCCCCAGTGGATACTGAAACCATAGATAGTATCATAGTCTATATATACTATGGTTTTTTTTCCTGTGATAAAGTTTAATTTATAAATTAGGCACAGTAAGAGATTCCATTTTATTTCAAGAACAACTATAGCAATAGATGGTAATAAAATTTACAAAATGTGATAAAAACATATGAATATTTATTTTTAAAAACTTATTGCCATAAAAATTATTGCCACTAACCCTCTTCAAATTATTGCCACTAACCCCCTTCAAAACAATTCCCCTTGCTTGGAACACACTTATTGCATTATTCTTCCCACTTTATTTTTATTTTTTTATTTTTCGTTCTGGGGATTGAACTCAGGACCTTGCGCTCTCGAAGCAGATGCCATACCACTGAGATAAATCCCCAGCTCTTGCCACTTTCTAAAGCAGTTCTAGAAGTCTTTTTTCATGAATGTCTTTAGTTGCACTGCTGGAGCTGCCTCTGGGTCCTAACTCAATTCAAAATGTTTACCTTTCATGGTCCCTTTGACTTTGGAGAACAGGCAAAAGATGCATGGTGCCAGATGCAGGGAACAATGTGGAGGAGGACAAGTTGTAATGCTTTTATGAGCCTGCCTTTTCATGGGATGGCACTCAGCAGCAACATTCATTGTATTTTTTATCAACCCTTATAAAGATATTCATGAAAGAGGACTTCCAGAACTGCTTCAGACAGTGAAAGAATGATGAGATAAGTGTATTCTAAGTAAGGACTACTTTGAGGAGGATCAATAGCAATCTGTCTTTTACTGTAGCAATTATTTTTAATTTAAATATTCACTGTACACTTTGATCACACTTCATACTTAAAACTTAGGAGTTGCTTATTTCTATAAGTTTCCATTTAATATTTTTGGCCAAAGGTTGACCATGGTAACTGAAACCAAGGGTAAGGGGTGAGGCTGTAGCAGAGATGTGCCTGGCATCTGTTGGTTGGGGCCATTTCCTTCTGGCTTCTGCCTTCTGTCTTCTAATGCTGAACACACACTTACCTCTACTTTCTGTGAGGCCTTTCTTGGGAGAGGTGCAACACTTGTGACTTGACACTTCACCATCTGCCCATTAATTTATTCATTTAATAAACATGCTCTGGGTACCTCCTCCGTGCAGGGAACTAGGGACTCAGAGAGCAAGGCAGCTTGGGAAGAAGAGGTGGCCATGTGCCCATCATGTCCTGGTAACAGAGATGCTAGGGAGGATTCTCTATGCTTCCAAGAGGATACCCAATTTGTGCTCTGGAGAACATACATGGATCCTTCAGAGGAAGAAAGGAAGAGACAGACAGTGGTATGAAATGTGAACTCTACCTTCCACTGGAAGGAGGATGGCTGGCAAACGTGTTAGCAGTGAGTTTTCTCCTCAAAGGAGCCTTGGGCCATGTAGAAACCTTACCATTCAAGGAAGGTTCTGGAAACCAACCTCTGTTTACCAATGAGACCAAAGACCACAGAAAGCACTGATAAAACATGTTTAGATTTTCCATGTGTACAGAATTTTTCACTTGAACTTTGTGGTTTGCCCTCTGTTCCTCCCCAGTGCTCTCTGAACCCCACCCTACTCCCACTCAGTAAAAGATTCTGTCACAAAATGACCAAAATGCTGCCACTTTGTTTCTGGTATTATTAAGACAGTGCACTTAAAGGAACATTCAGGAGCAATGCTATACAGCACTCCCTATTTTTATTCACTACTAAGTGGTGGGTTTCTCTAAAGTTGAGTTGGTGTCTCAATCATTTTCAGCCAAAATAGTCCTGTGCAGACTGTAGACACTTCAGGATTCTTTAAAATTCTGTGGTTTTTATGACTAAAAACATGCTATTGCCTATACTGCCAGTTCAGCTCTGCCAAGGGAGATTTGGATGGGGGCTTCCATCCGTATTTTTAGAGGGCTGGTCTATGCACTCAAAGCTGAGCAGATGACTGTATAAATTATCTAGCAAATTTGGATCTAGCTGAAGAGCATTCAAATAAACAGAAGATCTGTATAACATCTTAATTCAGTTGGATTCTTAGTTCTTCTAGATTAGAAATGTGATGTCATCTTTTTTGAGCTCTCTCTCTCTCTCTCTCTCTCACACACACACACACACACACACACACACACACAGAGGTAGAAAGGGCAAAATAAATTGCCTTTGTCTTTATGGTATCTATTATCTCCATGGCCCTGGCAATTCCCGGGATAATCCTTTTAGTATATATTTTTAGAGAATCTTAAATACTGTTTCAAATGAGGTGTACACCAAGCTTAAAAGAGCACACAGCACAGTATCTATCGGCCTGTGGAAAATGGTGTCTCTGAGACTGTCAAGACCCAGAAAGCTTCACATCCTGTTGGTCTCCACAGAGGAATACAGCACTAGTATGGGTGTTGCAGCCTAGAAGTTTTGTCAGGGTTTCTATAGCTCTACAAAGAGCTAATGAGGAAGATAGTGAATGAATTGAAGCTTTTGAGATAGCAGTCTAAACACTGGCACATCATTTCCAATTACTTTCTAATTTGTTCATTCATTTGTATATGTAAATATTAAAACCAGACACACTGAACCCTATTTCATAAGTTTTGATTTTGTAATAAACTATCTCCTTGTGTGAAGCAGTAAGTTCTAGATGTTGGTTGTTGCAGCCTCCTTTGCACCTGGGATCAACTATGCAATGAGTTTCCACACGTGAAACAGCCCAGTCACCAAGTGGCAAGAGGAAGGCCACAGGCGAGGGGTGCAAGGCTGGGCGCTCTGCACAAAGCTGTTCCAGTGGATGACGGTTACTTACGGTGAGCAGCTTGTTTGTGAAAGTTTTGCTTAAAACACCACCTTGAGTCTCCTTTTCCTTCCCACTATTTCGCAGAGCCGTCTGATACTCTTTTGATGCTTTCCCCTGCTTTTGTCCATTTTTGGTTTGGGATGCATAGTTCTAAATGACCTCCATCCAAGACACTGGAGGAAACCCAGAGATAGAAAACTTACTTTGTTTCCATTTTTTCATTTTCTCACATTAATTAATTAAGTCTTTGTGAATGGGGGGATGAAGGGGTTGAAGGGGGGGCAGGGGAATGGGGAAAAGATGAGAACCTGGAGAGATTACGTAACAGTGCAAATTTCCAATGATGGATGTCATTATATTGTACACCTAAAATGTACCAATAAAATTAAATAAATAAATAACCTTTAAAGATGAAGGTGGGAAAAAAAAAGAAAACCTACCTCGGCTCTGAAGGACCTCACACTCCAGCAGGTATATAGCACAACTTCCCTGTTGGTGCGATAGCACTGATGATTCTATTGGTGAAACTTACCCATGCTTGAAGAGGAAATCCCTGGCAGTGAGTCTATGATTAGGTAGGAAATTTTTTTATTTTTCTCGTTACTCAGAACAGAGACACTCCACACAGCCTCACTAAGCAAGAGCAGCCAAGAGAAAGGTAGAAGGGAGATGTACCTTGCATCTGATGTCTTTGCTGTAGCATGAGCTGAGGCTGAGTGAGCAGTGAGGAGCTTGCCTCCGCATGGCTTGTGTGGTCTATACAGATGGCACTCCCAGTAGGATTGCACGTCGCAGGGAACTTGTGAACCATATGGAGGAGAAAGTTCCTCGGCTGAGAGTTCCGCTCCATTATTTCCCATTGGAAGTAGTGCATTGTGATCAAGCTTGAATTATCAGACGTGAGGCAACGGGTACCAAAATGTTATATATGCCAAGTTTGGAACCACTTATCCTTAGCCTAATGATTACAAAGAAAACATGGTTATAGCATATTTTGAGCTATGCCGCCAAATTCCCTTATGAGATTTCAGTACTTCCAAGGGCATGGGCATATAACTACAAAGACAGCCCCTAATCCACAGTGACATTCTAGAAATAAAGATTGTCCTATAAACACCCAGATGCACTTTGGCTTCTGCACAGTGCTCTCTCTGGAATCTGGCTTTGTGACAGAATGTTAAACTTTGGGGATGGGGAATGCAGCATCCTTGTCTTGCCAGCACTGTATTTTGGCAAATGCTGACACACTGCAAGACCTTTAAGAGCATCTGCATGTAGTCCTCTGCTGGCCTTTGGATGTCTTTATAAACCAACAGTGGACAGAGTCAAAGATAGATGATGGGGAGAGTGGAGAGAGACAAGGATCCTGCTGCAGACACAGGGTCAGGCCACCTGATGCCAGGCACCTTTAGCATCAGTGTCCCCTGCCTAGGAGACACAGGCCCAGCACCCATTGCCATGGATAGCTGCATGCCCCAACTGTCCACAAACATCCCTCATTTATCTTAGAAAGTGATACCACTGGGTCCATCCAAGAAGGGGCTCCTTAGGGGTATTGTGTTTTGTTTGTATAAATATGTGAGCTGAGAATCAAGAGCCCAGAAGGAACGGATACATGGCAATAGCAGCACACCAGCTGGCACCGGCTGAACAACAAACAAAAGCTGACAAACTTGCCTGTCATGTGCATGCACAACTTCCACAGCCTTCCATGATGAAGAGGAGACTATCTGCTGGCAGAATGCCTGATGCTTATTCATCTCTGCTGTGTGCCAGTCCTGGAGGGGAAAACTGGGAGCTGGCAAAGGTCAGGAGAAAGGGCAGAGTCTGATTGCATTCACAGCCTGCCCCGGGAAGGGACAGCATATCACATGCTTGGCTGGACCCCTAGGCCCTAGCGCTCCTCCTTCCAGCTTCTGCATGTGTGGAATTCTCTGGAGTACGTACCTCTGCTGTCAGAGTTCAGGAACTGTTAGGAAATATTGTAGAACCTATTGAAGACAGGCTCCTCACAGTAATAAGGAAACAGGATGGCAACTCCCCAGAAAGGAGAGTATGTGCATGATGTCTGGTGTCTGGGGAAAAAGTATGTTACATAGATTGCAAATGAAAACTGAGAAAAACTAAAGGATGTGTGGGCTCAAGAGCAAAAGGAGTAACAAGAGTGACCTTGGAGCAACCTCTTTGCCTTTAGAAAGCCTTGTGGAATGAAAGAGTCCTGGCTGGCTCCAGAAGTGAGCTGGGTGTGGATGGACTGTTGATCATCCCTGTTTCCATGCATCGTGCTTCTCGTTCTTCTGTCCTCCTCTACTGTGCAATGGGGCCTTGGGGGCAAGCCTGTCTCATCTGTGCCAGGGGCATGCTGGCTTCTGACTTCTTGGCTAGAATAATTTAAAATGATGGGACATATGTAAGGCCAGAGGAGTGGTTGCAGGAAGATGGACAAAGAGAAAAGGTAGATGATAGAATCAAGAGGGCTTGTTTCATCCTGGGAGTTAGGGTGCTGCTCTATTCCTCAAAGATGTTTCCCTCTGTAGCATTTGACATTTGGAATTCCCAGGATTTGGCAGTCACAGGTGCAAAGGCAGCTGCCTAAAACCACAAAACTAGATTATAGATCTACAAAACAGAAGTGCTTGTTCAAGGCATGGAAATATTTTAAACACTTTCTGACAGTATTAGACAAAATAACCAGTATTGGTAGAAAGTCTACATGCAGACTGAACTCAATCCAGAAATGGAACTTTAAATGTCGGTTACAAATATTCTTGCTGATTCTAGACCAGACATAGATGATGTATTCTTACCCAGTTATAAAGCAATTACCCCCACGGCTTTAGGCCAAAAGATTGGATATTTGAGACTGAAATGATCACCCTGTAAATGATCATAATGTGAGTAATTAAAAATAGATTATTGGATTAAGATTTGAATTACTTCTGAAGGCCTTACTTTTCCTTGGCATATGTGGTTTTTCTGTTTTGTTTTGTCTCCCTTATTTTTTCTTCTCTCAGAGTGATCATAATTGAATGCATCTTGGGACTACAAATTGTAATTTTGCTGTCAGCAATAGTACTTTAATCTCAGATGTTTATTAGAAAATTTCTTGCACTAACTGTGAATTGAGCTAACAAAAGGGACTGGAATCAAACAAATGGACTTGTAACAAAATTAAAGACATGCCTTCACATGGTGTGACTGCTCTGTGTCACTGTTTCCTGCCATGAGCTTAGTTATTCTTAAGTTTCATATTTTTATATGTGGGGATTTAATAATAATTAGGATAAACACAAATGTATTAATGCTCACATTAGTTGTTCCCTAGAAAAGAGAGATGTTCTGGAATACAGTAGTGTAGATATAAACATAATTGGACCAAAGGAAATAGAGAATTGAGTCATTTCTCAATGAATTTGATTAATGTAAATAATTTATCTGGATACTTCCTTTCTTACACCCTACTTTTTTGTTAAAATGTAGGGCATGTTTTTCTTAAATAGATTTTCCTCCAGGCTCTCTAATTCATGGGAGACTCCACATGCAGCATCACCAGGTAGAAGGGAAATGGGAGCCGAGCTGGAGATCCCCGCCAGCTCCATTACTCTCTCATTGCATGAACATCCGTGTACTGCAGGTTTCTCCATATCAGCTTTCTTTGCTTGAAATACTTGGAGTTTGGGCCAAATCAGCCTTCCAATTCTTTTGAGCTAATTTTCCATGTACATATTCTACTACTGTTTCTATGAGGAAGAATTTCCTTACAGAAAGATTGTCTACTCTTTCCTTTTAAAGGGAAAATAATATGTCCTTATTTCATGTCAATGTGAAGATAAAAATTGCATCATTTTTCAAAAAGTTAAACATGTATTTATCATATGATTCAGCAGTTCCCCTCTGAATATTTACCTAAGAAATGTTCTCACAAAATAACTGTACTCAAATGTTTACAGATGCTTTATCGATAATTGCACTAAAGTAGAAATAACCAGTGTATCTTTTAATGTGCAGGGATAAATAAACTATGATATAACCATGAATGCATGCAAAGGAATACTACTCAGCAATAAAAAGGAAGAGAAATGCACACATAAGAATGTGCATGGGTCTCAAGTGAATCCCATGCTAAGTGAAAGAAGACAGTTTCAAAGGTTCTACAATGTATGCTGTTTGATTACATGTATATGACATTTGGGAAAGGCAAAACTTATAGACAGAGACCCTATCCAGTGTTGCCTGGATTGTGAATGGAAAGATCTATGACCACCCAGACAGGGGGAAGTACAGAAATATCCCATAACATCTTGATGGTAATAGTGCTTACATAAGTATGCATTTGCTAATGCTCATAAATTTACACATGTAAAAAGTGAATTACTCTCTAAGTTATATTTCAATAAAAAAAGGCCCGGGGATTTAGCTCAGTGGTTTCACCGCCTGCTGCACAAGTGCAAGGACCTGAGTTTGATCCCTGGTACCAAAAAAAAAAAAAAACCCTCTCAATAAAAAAAGAGCAGCATCAGTCTAAGATATGTTATTGAATTACCCTTTTCCTTAGAGAATTCAAATCCTAAGTTAAATTCTTTAGAAAAGTGTCTTTAAACTAACCTAATTGTATAAGCCATTGTTTTCTGTTTCCTTTAAATATGTGCACAGGTTGAAGGTAGAGACCATAAACTTGTAGCCAGTACAGTGAAATGTGAAGTGACATAGGTCTGACCTGGGGAATGTGCTGTCCTCAAATATATCTCTGCCTTCAAGCTTCCTCAAGTTCCTTTCTGCTCCTAAGGAAGCAGATCTCATTTGCATTGACTTCCAACGACTCCCTCCAGGCAAGCCCCTGGAGGCAGCCACCTGTAGTCATCTGCCTGCAGGCACAGGCTTGGTTCAGGGCAGCTTCCTCTGTGTTCTTTTCTGCTTCAAGATATAAGGACCTGCAGATTCTGACATCCAAGGCCTCTGGCTTTCAAGCCAGATATTATGCAGCTGGAGGGCTTCTAGAGTTATCGACCCTAGGATGGTAGGTACTTGTGCTAAAAGAACATTTTACACAAATGAGGAATCCTCATTGAAGGCTCTAATTTGATCCTAGGCTGTAAGCTTTATTGCAAACACTGATAAATTCTTATGCTTCTACAAGTTAAGCCTTAAAGTTTAGTTATTAGACCACAGGCATATAACATTTAAAAATCTATCAAATTGATAAAACTTTTTTACCATTGTTAATTATATATGAAGTCTTTCTATGTTGCCAAACAACTATACACATGCATATATAATATTTATTAGATTTAAAATCAATCCTAAAAGTTTGTAATGAATCTGTGGCTTTGAACTTTCTAGTAGAAGAGGTAAGTTTATACCTCATCTCTCTCCTTTGTATGAATAGTTATTTTAAACTAGCTGGCTCAGAAGAGAGATGGAATCTGTGGTCATGCAATACTCAGTGCCATGAGAATTTTGACCTCAAACTCACTGCATCACAGGGCTGAAAACCTTAAAGATCACAAAGTCCAAATACTCCAAGACAGATTCCCACCAATGGCTTCTCCAGGTTGACTGACTCTGCCTGGACCTTGCAGTAAGAATGAATGTGTACCTTCCAAAGACAAATCATTTCATCTTTCCACAGGTTTGCCTGATAACATTTTGTACTGACCCAAGGTTCAAAGAACCAGGTTCAAAACAATGAAGTTAACCTTGTGCAATGACTTAATCAAATTGCAATGTAGCCTACATATACTTAACTATCAAGTAAATTAGTTTTAAGTAACCTGAAATATCAACCCATGTTGTACCTTGTGTCTAGATGTTCCCCCAAAGCCTCATACAGTCTTTTCTGAAGGTAGCTAAATCTGAAATGTGTGATGCTAGGATTAAGGGTGTGTGATCACTGCAGGTGATCGATTGGTATGGCACCGCCCTATTCCTGGTAGTCTGAATAAGATAAAAGGAGCGGAAGGACACTGGTGAGGTCTCTTGTTGCCTTTGCTGTCTTGTGCGCACCATGTCCTTTCTCCTCTGTGGTGTCTGTTTGCCATCCCTGCCTCAAGCCCGCTGATTATGGACTGGAACCTCTACAAACTGTGAGCCAAATAAACCCTTTTCCCTCTAACTTTGCGTGTCAGGTATTTTGTCTCAGCAACAAGAGAAAAGTAACTGACGTAACCTATCACAGTCAGATTTTCAGTAATCCATCCTAATGAAAAGTAATTTGTAAAAATTATTTTAAGAAGAGTTTTCCAAAGCTTTTTCTACCAATAAAAGGCTAATAAACTAAAAAGCATCCAAGTTTAGACAGCAATCGCCTAAGCCAGGCAGGGGCAAACTACAATCTGGAGGCCAAATCTAATTCCCCCACTACTGCTGGATGTGTTGCAAGCTAAGAATGGGTTTACACATGCACACTGGGAATTGAATTGATGATGAGGACACTAACTTTGAACCCTAATTACATAAATGTTGAGTTGCAAATGAATTACATTTTTTTCATTAGCAGTTAGATCTAAAACAGTGTACTCAATTATTGTTATTATGTTTTGAATTTCACCAGAGAATTTGTGGAAATTTTCTTTTGTTTTATAAGCACCGATATAATGTTTTTGTTGTTGCCTCTTAGCTTGTGAAGCCCAAAATATGTGCTGTCTGCATCTTTAGAAAACACAGCTCATAGACCCCTGGTCTAGGCAGCAGCTGGTCACTCTGCAATGTAGGAATAAGTTGTGCAGACACCAGAGAGATTTCTTAGAAGAGAAGGAAACAAGATGAAACAGTAGCTGCATTAATTGCTTATTACAAAAGCAAAAGTGAATGCCATTTCCATGATTGGAATTTTTCTAGGATCTTAGTATCCTTTCAGATACCATGAGCTCTTTCATGTCCATGAGTACTCAGTTCTCTACTTTTGTATCCTTAACAAAAGACAGAGTTCTTCCATGCCAGGTATTGGCCGGATATGACAACAGTAAAACCTGAGTGACACTTCCAGCAGCACATAAGAAGAAAGTTCTTAGAAATGACCAATAATTGACCTGGTGTGACCTGCCTAAGCATGTGAAGTCCAATAGGCTCCTACATCATCATTTCCCAATGGTTGCTATTCAGCTCCTCCGAAAATGAACAAAATAAAGTCAGGTAAAAGAATATACTCCTTTTTATCTCCCAGTGATAAATGAAATTGAGTTTTGACCAACTGATGGAAACATTACCTCTTATTATTTCTAAAATCGATGATGAAACAATTAGATTTAGCAAATGGAACTTTAAAAAATGAAAAAGAATAAGCTCTTTTATGTCATCAAAGCTATTTCTTATAGTTGATCTAGGAGAAGTACGTGATGTAAATTTTCTAGGATTTTGTTTTAATCCAAGACTTCAGCTCTGTTGAGTCACTATTGCTGCATAACAAATCTCCCTAAAATAACGGCTTAACTTGATGATGACTAATTATTCCTCACACTTCCTGTAGTTGGCTGTATGGTTCCTGACTTTGGACAGTTGGTAGCTGGATCTCACATGTCCAGGTGCCGGATGGATGGCAGAGTAGCCCTAGTGTATTGCCCAGCTTCTACACAGCATAGCCAAGGCTTTTCATGAGCAGAAACTACCAGATACCTTGGAGTCTGAGGCTCAGAAGTCACCCAATATCATTTCTGCTACATTCTATTAGTCACAGGACCTGCTTAGATTTGAGAGGTGCGTAAACAGACTACATATTAATGGAAAGGGCTTAAAATTGCATGTGACCATTTATAATCAATCACACTTTTATTCCAATTCATTATCATCATAGACCCTGAGATATCATGTAAAACCCTGTGAAGAAAGATTGACAGTTCCATAAGGTGCTTGAATGATACTAACACAAACAACTAGATGGCTTTAGCAGAGAAAGTGTCAGAAACAAGATAGTAAACATTACCTTTTCTTTTACAAAGTTGTGGAACAGACACATTTAGAATGTCATATGTAATTTGCTCCACAACTCAACTTGAAATGGAAAGAGTTTTATCCTGGGAGGCCAGAGACTTCCCTTCCCAGATATGCCACTGGCTAGCTGTGTGATACTTGGGTAGTTAATTAAACCTTCTTCCCTTAAAGCACACTGAAGATAAGAATAGTGCCCACCTAGCTTTGTGTGGTGGCACATGCCTATAGTCCCTGTACTGTGAGAGGGGAAGGCAGGAGGATCGCAAGGTCAAGCTCAGCTTGGGCAACTTAATGACTTAGCAAACCCTCTCTTGAAATAAAAACATAAAAAAGACCTAGGGATGTAGCTCAGTGCAAATGTTCTTGGTTCAGTCTCCAGTTCCCGCCCGCCCCCCCCACCCCCCCGCCATAGTGCCTACTTAGTGGGGTGGCCAGAGAATAAAGGAAAGTAATGCATGTACAGTGTCCAACATGTTGCTTGGCACATAGTAGGTCTATCATTAATATTAGGAACAATTATAACTGAAGATTTTGCTATAGCCATTAGTTTGCACAACTTGCCAAATCATGAAATCAGGGCCTTTTTAGTGAAATGATCTTAGAATTCACATATTTCAGTTCACCTGATTTTTAAATCTCCTTTTACAGTGGTTCTGTTGGGTATATACATAGACTATAGTACAGTGGATTAACAGCCACAAAATACACCAAATTTTATTTTTTATGTATTAAACATCCAAGGCAGCTGTGGTCCATGTAGTGACTCAGCGATCTAGGATGTTTAAGGATTCTAATCCCGCCAATTTAACACAAACCTCCTTGTTCTCTGAGCCACGGCCAAAGAGTGGAAAATCATCTTGGTCTCAGCCTGAAAGTAGCAACCATCACAACAGCTCACATTTCATTGTCTTGGACTCATTCTGTGCCCACCCAGCTACAGGATTCCGGGGAGTATGACCTGCGGAAAGAGTCAGCCTGGACTTGGAAAGCACATAGCATGGGTTCCTTTACAATGGTGACGGCCTTTGCTTTGTTCCCCAGCCTTCTCAATTGGTACACTTTACTGTTAGTAGCTCTGAATGGACGCTAGGCCTGTTTATGTGGCACATTGATCCACAGGATTTTCCTTTGGGAAACAAAGGAAAGAGGATGACATTAATGTCTTTCCCCTGAGAGCCATGCTGGATGGGAGTGAGGATGGACAAATAAGACAGTCTGGCTGAGGAGTGCTGTGAGTGTTGGCTTGGACAGATGACAAATGCCTCCTCTCTCTGCCTTCTCGGGTAAAACTGAACCTTCCTTTAGGACCTTAGCTATTGTAAGAGGATGTAAATTATCATAAAAGGAACACAGGTATATTGCTTTGTCTAAGGGGACTGCCATCTTAAATGTTAATTTTCCGTTACTACATAAATTTCACAGCTTAAAAAACAACACTGTTTATCGGCTCACATTTCTGAACACTGGAATTCAGGAGGGCTCCTGAATCCTCTGCTCAGGCTGTCACAGACCTGAAATTCAGGTTCAAGTTCATCCAAGTTCTTTGTGGCTGTAGGACTAGGTCTTATTTCATTGCCAATTCTACAGACCCGCTAGCCATACAGACCCCCCACATTTCTTTTGACATGGCTTTCTCCATCTTAAAAGGCAGCAGTGGTGTATCAATGCCTTCTTGTGATTTAAAACTCTCCTTCTGCCACCAGCTGGAGAAACTCTGATGTTAAAAGTCTGAGCTGATGGGATCAGATGCCCCAGGTAATCTGCATATTCCTCCTCAGTGGTGCCCATATGAATGCTGATTGAAAAACCAGGGCCTAGAAATTTGGGGACCATCTTTAGAATCCTAACTACTACTGATGCTAACAATCTTATAGCTTAATTTCTCTCAGTAATGATAACAGCTAATACTTATGTGGTGCTTATAATACTTCAGGAAATTTGTTCACAGTAATCTCATAAAGTGAGCTCTTTGGCTGGTGAAGAAACTGACGCATAGTGAGGCCTAGCTCTGGCTCTAACATATGGTGGTCCAGTCTGGCTGCAGCATCCACCATTTTAACCACTCTATTGCTCCCACCAGGAGGGAGCTTGGGGGTGGGGTGGGGTGGTCCTGAGCCCTAACACCAGGAGGGACTCCTGAACTTTCCTCCAAGGGTTTCCTCTCCAAACCCTGCTTTTGTCTGCATGGGGTCATGGAACTAACAAGAGGCAGAGACTTTAGAAACTAATTCAATTATTTCATTCCAATTGGCAGAAAGTGGTGAAAAGTAGAACAGACTCAATAGATGAAAGATTGAGCTCATCTTCTTGCCTTTTTTAACCTTCAAAACACTTAGAAAGTGTGACAGTTAATCTTGATTTTCAACTTAATTGGCTTAAGAGATGCCTAGGAGGTTAGTAAAGCACACTTCTGAGGGTGTCTGGGTGGGCCTTGGGGGCGTGACTTTGGGCACTGTATCTGCCCCTTTCCTCTCTGTGCTCTTTCGCTGCTCTTTGATTTTCTGATGCCATGAGTTGAGCAGCTTTCCTGTGACACATCCTTCTGCCATGCTGTTTTTGCCTTGGAGCCAGCTGACCTTAGACTGAATCCTCTGACACTGTGAGCCAAAGCAAACCTTTTCTCATTTAAGTTATGAGTGCTGGGTATTTGGTCCCAGCAACAGGAAAGTTGACCAATATTGAAGGGTAAAATAAATAGAAAGATGAGGGCTTGAAGAGAGATAGATGCATCTATGTGTTGGCTGTTCTCTTGTATTTCCTTGAGTCACTCTAAAATATGGAGAAGATCCAGGGTCCAGTAGGTGCTGGATCAGGAGCTTCTTAGAGGAAAGTTCCCTTTAGTTCCTGTGTTTTTTGGAGTTCTTTAGACCCATAGCAAATCCCAGTAGCAATTCTAGTTCTGAGCACAGTGATGCTTTCCAGAAACAAGTGCTTGAGCCCACCGAGCTGAAGAACAGGAAAGGGCCACCTTTTTCTTCTAAGCACCTCTGCTGGTTAGAAACTGAAATGACCTCTAGAGGTTAGGAAGGAAGGTTGAGGAGTCAGGAGTTTCTCTCAGACACTCCAAGACGCAGCACCAGGCATAGCGAACCCAATAATAAACCGCATGTGAGTATGAAACATCTTAAATTGGAACTTATGCTATCCAGGCACTGCTTGGGTTGGATTTGCTGTTTCATTAGCTGTGCTGCTTTTAACATTAGCTGATATTGTTGTGATCCTCCTTAAATAGCATCCTGGAGGCGGTCAGGATCCACAGGAATGCTGAAGGTATGGTGCTGTCACACATCTATTTAGGCATTTAGGGTGTTCACACAACGAGTTATTTATAGAAAGCTAGTGGATTTGTGAACAAAGAAAGTTCAAATTAAATCTTCTCTTTTTGTTGCAGCTGATGGTCAATGGACACTCTTATTTTTAATCACATCATTTTTACTGGGCTTTTGTTGGT
This sequence comes from Heterocephalus glaber, assembly GCF_000247695.1. The sequence continues at coordinate 4,715,249 of NW_004624806.1, forward strand.
TTTATTTGTATTTAACTGAACCTAGGAACTTGACAGCTTGTGCCTTAATAAAATAGATGTGGAAACAAGACTTCCATCCATTTCTCTCTCTCCTTTTTTAAGTTCCAGGACATTTGAAAATGTGCTTATAAAAATGATCATTTGGCTTGGTATTTTGGTCTGTTCCTACTAAAAAAGTGAATTAATCTTAATAATTGCAAAGAAATCATATATAGAGCAGTCCTCAGAAGGGTAATTACTCAAGTACAGTGGTTTTCATTAAAAAGTTAACATTTATCTTATTACAGTAATTACCTTATTGCAGTAAATTGGCGATATTTTCCTACTCCCTCAATGAGATAGCATAGCAAGTTCACTGCAGTAAGATGTGTTTGAACTTATTAATGAGAATCATGAATTATTTTTAAGTTGATTTTAAAAAGGAAAAACATACTTAAATTTTTTTCTGTATGCAACAACATTAACTTAGAAAAGTGCCAACAGATACTATCCATCTGTCTTCTAGATGAACATCTTTTGAGACAACATCTAGTTGTATATGTTAATAGGTAAGATATTTTCTGTTCTTGTTGACTACTTACTTCAGGAAAAGAATGCCAGTTTAAATAAAATATTTTGTGCCCATATGCAAAAGCTTGCTCAGTTTTAAGTTATCTCAGAAATCATCTAATTCAATAATCCTTATTTTTTTTGACAAAGCATCTAAAGCACAAAGATGTTAATGCCCATGTTCAAAATCACATGGTGAAACAGTGAAAGGGTGGAAGTTGGCTTCTGTATCTCTTGGCTAAGTGTTCTTTCCTTACTAATGTGTGTGTGTGTGTGTGTGTGTGTGTGTGTTTAATGCCTCCATGCTGTGGCTAAAATGATCACGGGGGAGCTAGAATGCCTTTGATTTCCAGGCTCAAATTTTTTGTGAGAAATCACAATGCACTTTAACTTGATCTCCTTGTCTCACACACTGTGTGACAAATTTCTTCAGATTTCTGTGTGTTCCTGATTATTCCAGCTCCTCTGAATCCCACAATCCTATGAGGGGGTAGATTGCTTTAGGTTGTCTCCTAATGTGTCTTGCCATAAAAGGTTTTGTGTGTGCTTTCACTCCTACGCTGATGGCTTAGCTGCAGTATTTTCTATTTCATCATCAGCAGTCCAGCCAATAACCAGTGTATTTCTTAGTTGATTCAGATAATGATGTATGAGGGACCATCAGTAAAGACTGGAAGCTGTCACTGAATTCTAAAGCAGGCACACATAGAAAGCTACTTCATTGTTATTAACTTAGTTTTTCTTTTGACATTCCGGCCCTTGAGTATTTAAGAAGCTAAAAAAGGTAGAATAAAGTGCTTGAACCTGCTGAGATTTCACTGATTCACACTCTTCTGTCAAGGTAGCAGATAATCTGAACAGCAATGAGGTCGTGATCTTCCAGACTCTGGATTATCTTGCTTCCACCAACCTGGGTTCTTGACATGCTGGAAACATGGAGAAAGAAGACAGTGGTCCAAACCATTTTTCACATTATAAAAAATCCAAAAAAATCTCTGTGTCCACTGTAGTAAAACTGCATATACTCAAGAACACATGCATTGATACAGTCTCCCCAAGGAGAGAGGCAATTATATGAGTCCTGTTGTAAAGAATTGAGGGAAGGATAATCATACTTTAAAAAACATTTCCAAATAAAACTCATGACTGAAGCTCAGTGCCATCAGATACGTCATTGTCTTACTTCTGGTAAGTATGGAGGAAATTTTCCAGGCTGGTGGAAGCTTAAAACCTCTCTAAAAGATTGATGGATTACTCTCTAACTGCATTCCTTTCCAAGCAAGGAAAGAACTATTTTTAAAAAACCACCTGACTTAGAATCTGTTTCTATTAAATGCCAATGCTCCCATATTACCACTGAGATCTTAATAGTCATGATGGGACATTATATCTTGTCATGCAGACTACTGAAAATGGTTTTCCTTATTTCTTTTGTGTTAGGAAAGAAACATTTCTAAAGAAAAGAAGTGTCCTCTTTATAGCATCCGTTACAAACCATCTCTCAGACCTGCTTTTTCAAGATCTTTCTATATCTTCTGTTTCTTTAACCACTTTGTTCTTTCTGATACAATCTATTTGACTTTCAACATTTCAGTTTACAAAGAAACATGAATCATCAGGGAGACAAAAGAATCAAAATAACTTTTTTTCATTCCTTACATGCCTATCAAGATTGCTTTAGAGAAAGTGTAGCCAAGGGATATGCCTTGAACATAGAAAAGAAGTTAAGAGTGATGATTTATTTTTCAAGAACTGGGTGATTTATGTAAGTATTTTCTTTTTCATATCTAGTTCTTAATCTGCTACATAATATTTTCTCCAAAATATGGTGTAAGTGAAAAATACAGCACATTATTATCTTAATATAACTCATCAATAAAGTAAAACATTCTATAAATTCAAAATGTCTGGAAATGGATAGAATTAATGCTGATCCTGTAAAAAATCTATAATTTTTTAAAGTAGTCAATGCCAGTTTTGGGAGATGAGGTTCAAAGTTTGTGTTTGAAGTCTTCTTCTCCCCTCTTTTTTATGCTATTTTTTTTTAATGTTTCTTTCTCTTCTTATAAGGACACCATGCATTTTGGATTAGAGCCCATTGCAATCCAGCATAATCTCATTTTAATTTGATTACATCTGTTAAGAACTGCCTTCTAAATAAAGTCATTTCACGATTGTTAGTGGGCATGAATTTGAGGGGTCACTGTTAACCCAGTGAAGCATATCTCCAACTTGCCTTTCAAATGCCACTTCCTCCACGCCAACTCTCTGATGTTCCCTTCAGAGTTCCACTGCTGTGTCCTCTCTTTGGGTTATCTAAGAAATCAACTGTAATGTTACTCCATTCCCTGCTATTCCCAGGAATGCATGTACTCTCAGGGACATAAAAGTAAAAGGATTCACAGGACAGCTGAGGACCTCTGCTGTGGCACATGTCTAAAGAGACTACCTCACTCACGGATACTAGGAGTGGAGTTTTCAATGACTGTAGCTTTAGAGAACCTGCTGTGTGCTTCAGGAGCTTTAGAAGCCTCTTTGAACCTACAGCGGATCATTTCAAATGTAAAAGTGTTAAGACTAGCTGGAACCTAGTGTGCACTTGTAAAAAGGTTAAGAATGAGGCAAGTTAGGGAATAAGGGGAAAGGGAATTAAAATTGCTTCATTTAAGGAAGGCTGACACAATTTACCATAAAATTCTGCTCAGGTTTTTACCAAGTATTTTGGAATAGTCAACTAAATATTAGGCAATACTAAGTGGGAAAGAGGCGCCAAATGTGATCTAATCAGCTTTCTCAAGTATTAGACCCTTTGTAAGCTGCAGGGCACATCCAGACTGTGATCTCAATCTTCCACCTTCTGCTCCCCGCAGCCAACTAAATTCCGTCTTCTTGCCAGTGAGCAGTGCCGCTGGGCGACTCTTCCCCTTGATGGGAAGGAATAATGCCACTGGCCACGTGTGCTGTACCTGCAATGTGACAAGGCCACAGCAGCCCAGTCAGTGTGCAGCCATCCTGCACACCCTTTCAATGGAACATTGAGGTCTAGAGAGGATAAGTAATTGCCTGAGGATGCCTTGGAAGACACGGCTGGGATGAAGCTCCTGAGTCCTGGCTGGCAGGCTCTGCTCTACACGACTGCTCGGGCAGGAGGCTGGACACGTTTTCTCTTTCCCTGGTATTATTATACATACACGTAGTAAGAATCATTCAATTATAAAATGCATGCATCTAGAGGAGCTCAGAGAAAGTCTAATCCAAATTCCAGGAGGGATCAGTGACTGCCCGAGGTTCCGTTCTTCTGCACTAGAAGCCAGCTCTTCTGATTGTCTTTACTACACTTAGTTATCACAGCATAAGAAAGAAAAGGAACACTCACATTAACTTAAAGTGTTTTCATATTCGTCCACCCAAGATGTCTACATCTGTGACATCTAGCCTTACAAAACAAATTAATGGACAGAAAACAAGGCAGCTTTTGAACTACCTCAGCATTTAACAAAATAAAGAAAAGATAGGCTATGGAAATTTTCAAATAGCAATTTAATACTTTTAGGAATTAATGTTTCCAAATTTTCAATTTTGTTTTTACTTTTTAGCAAACTTGGTCAATTGTCATTATATGACATATGTAGTGAATTAGGATTTGTTAAATATGATATTTAGATGGTAACCATATAGATCATCAGCCATTATCGATAAATGGATGTGAACATGTTATTAAACCATCAGTTAAAAATGAATGTATTCGACAATAAAAAAAAGAAAGTCATCTAGGATCCTTCAGTATCTCAAGGGTGACAGAGCTATGGCATAGTATGTGGAAATAGTTGTCAGACTTCTCTACCTGTGATGTTTCCTTTCTCACTTTGGCTCCCTCCTCTCTACTAGCAAGGCTGTTCTCTGCTTATTGATGGAGTCAGGGGGATAAGAGCAGAAAATCTCAGAAAAACTTCAGCTTTTAGGAGAAAGGGAGAAACAAAGAAAGCTACACAGATAAAAAGTTCAGAGCTAGATGTCCTAAGTCTTAAAGCAAAAATGGGGAGCATTTGTCTAATGGCATTTGCCAAGACACTTTGCAGGGATCATCTCCTGTAGCGCTCACTGGGACCTTCAGGTGTAAATATTATTATCCTCTCATTTTCAGTATAGGAGCAGAGGAGCTTTGATCTGCCCTTTGAACTTCCCATCCTGACCAGCAGAGTTGACTTCCAGGTCTCACCCCACCACCAGCCTCTGCCCTTCCCGTGCCTCCTCCATACTGTCACACTCAGGATTTCCTAATATTTAAAACCAGATCACATCCATTGGTGCATCAGAGAGCCTCTGATCAGCTCTTGGTGAAGCTCCAGATCTGTGACTCAGTTCACAGTCTTCTCTTGGTCTGTTTAACCCAACTCTCTCAGGGCCAGCTGCCAGTTCCCTCACATAGTAGCCACCACCTGTGTACTCACAGCAATAATAATGATACAGGTATATGCATATATATATATATATATATATATATATATCCATGAATGTGTGTCTACATGCCTGTGTTTATGTGTGTGTATGTATATGTATATGTGTGTGCCTCTGTGTTTGCATGTGTTTAGATCTCTGTGCGTATATGTATATGTGTAAATGTTTATGCCTGAACGATCTATTCCTATGTACGAATGTGTGGATACTTGAAAGTATGTTTCTATGTGTATCTATGTAAATATGTGTCTATGCATATTCACCTGTCATATGCATCATATGTGCACATGTTTGAACCCATGCACACATGTTTGCATATATCCATGCGTGTGCATACATGCCTGTTATACTACTTATCTGAGTTTATATATGTATGCATATACATGTGTCTGTATGTACATGTGTATAAGAGTGTTCTATGCATATATGTACCTATGTTGTGTGTACTGAGTCTCTATGCATCTGTGTGTGCATCTGTGTATATGTAAGTGGGTAAGCTTGCGTATGCGTGTGTCTCCCAGTCATTCTACTTCTCTGGTTGAACTCTGCCTGCCAGACCCTGTGCTCCTTCAGTGACACAATGTTTTTGCATGTGCTGTACTCTCATTTTGCAAGGCCTAGCCCCACATTCTACCTCTGGAAAATCCAAAACTTGTCCCTGGCACATTATAAAGACTTAGTCACTCCTGCATTAATGATATCTAGTTCTTTAAAGTACCTCTATAATATAAATTCTCCCAGCTTTTATTAATTATTTAAATTTTATTGTCCACTGGAGTGGAGTGTCTTACAGAGTGTGTCTAACTTAATACCGTATCATCTGCTATGGTGCTTAACAAATACAAGCCAGAGTGTTTGTTGAGTGAGATCAAATGCATGATTTAAGAAGTATCAATCATCAAATAGATGGACAAATGTAGAGATGCTAAAATTAATATTTGAGAGTATTGGGTGGATAGATACTATGCTTTACAGTCTGAAGTTTATTTCTGATGTTAAAATGCTAAATGAATTCTGCACAGAGTTTATTCAGATGATGGAAATATCACATGTTAGTTTCCAATCTCAATATATTGAATTGAAATATAATTTGTGAAAAGTTCATTGTAAACTTGGGGATATTTAAGATTATTCTCATAGCCTCAACTTACTCACCCTTACTTTATAAACTCTTTTCTGCTTATCTGGTGGGACTTTAAAAGAGGCTGTGTCCACCTTTCCTAAGACAATTTCTCCTTCCCTGTGGGAGGAGATCTCCCCATCTCCATCTTTATACAGTATCCAGTGACATAGTTTCACATTCCATCAGCTTTGCTGTTTGGTATAATCACTTCATCTTAGATTTAGTCCACTACTTATGAATGAATGCATTTGTGCTCCAAACAGTACTGGCTGGATGCTATGAAGCATCCAGTGCTCTGCAGGAAATCTGAGGTGAGGTCCCTGCTGCCAGGCAGTCTAAGCGAGAGCTTTAGGGACACTGTCCTTCATTTTGCATTTCAGTTCCTAGAAAGTGGAATATACTGAATAGCTAGGAAATCAGGATGATGAAATGTGAAATAAAGGTGATGATGGTAATGATGGTGGCATGGCTGAGACAGCAGGTTGCCAGGGAAGCTAACTACCGAGATGTCTCACAATCTCTCTGAACAGCTGCCTCTGATGGGCAAGGTGAGGGTACAACCTTGGTCTTGGTGACTCCTTTCTCTGGTGGCCTGAACTCTTACCTCCACAACTGCCCTATTTCTTGCTCACTTTTCATATCTCAAATGCCTGCAATTGAATCTTAACTCTTCCTTTCCTAGAAGGATGTCAGACCAGTACTCTTCATAAGTCTGAAATACCCCAAGGAATATATACTAATGGCAGTACGTTTTTCCCTGAATCATTTTGTACTACATTATTTTGCTAGTCTATATATAGATTGGATAAAACCCATAATGCTCTCTTTTGTATATTTTGTTCAGTAAGACTTGTACTATTGTCCATGAAATTGAAACACATGTTCTTCAAAAACTTGAGTATTTCTACTTCATGTATCTTTCTACATAGATTTTTAGATGACAGAAATTGCACTTGATTCTTCTTTACTTCTATTACTACACCAAATTGGATACTTTAAATATCCTTTGGACCCAAACGGTGTTCCTTGACTAAGACAATGAAAGAACAAATAAGTAGATTAACACAACATCCATTTTTATTTATTTAAGATATAGATCATGTGTTTATAAACCATGAACTAAAAAGATATTAACTTCTAAAATATGTAAAATTTCAATTTTTGAAAGTTTTCAGACAGATTATTAAACATGTCTTTATTCTTTGTAAGATTGTTTTCATTTGAATACACTGACAATTTTCCTACTGAGTGTTGGATTCTGAATTATCCCTGCAGTTTGAACTCTGGAGTGCCTGGTGAGTCTTCTATATTTTTTCTGACACATAGCTCTATCCCGTCCCTGCCATGGCCACCCTTCCCTGAGAATATCAAGACTCTATTCTTCTCCTTGAGTTAAACTCCATTTCTTCATTCCGTTTCTTATAGCATTGCTGCTATTTGAAGCTATTTATTTATGGGTTGGTTACTTATATCTAACCTGACTCTTGATTGCAGAGAGCATGCTCTTCTTATTCTCTGATGAATCCTGCCAAGAGCAGAGTTCATAAGGAGATGGCACTTGATAAATAAATGGTGAAAGGATGTCGAATCAATGAATGAGAGAAAAATTCACCTTCCCTTCAGGGATCCAACATGCTAACATGAGAATATTGTGAAGGGTGAAATGATTCTGCCTGTGTGTTATTAGAGAGGACACGAACAGGCAAAGTCTGGGGATCTATTTCTGATGAATGAGACGGGTGAGGAGATAGGGCATTTGGATTGAGATGCACTTTCTGGGAAGGGATCGAAGTGGGGAGATCAGACCCATAGTCTAGAGTTACAGAAAAGTTTCGTCCTGCAACCAGATGGGTACCAGGGAGTCAACAGTTTAATGGTCAGCAGAACCCAGAGATGCTGAGGCAGAGACAAGTTTGGCAAAGAACATGCCTGGCCACTAGGGGCAAAGTTTGGAGTGGAGTGGGGGTGAGAGGCCGAGGGGCACTGTGGGGAGATGGCATGGGACTGAGGGGTAGGTTGGTGTGGGCGGGTGTTGGGAAGAGACACTGTTGCTAGGAAGGATTCTAAAACGGATGTTGGTGTTCTGAAATCCTGATATCACACATGGATTCTGGTCGTCTATCTCAAGCTAGCTAAAGAGCAAAAGCTAAGATCCAAAATGGCAACCTAAACTATGGTTCCTAGCTCGTTTCATTAAAGATTGGTTATTAGGTTGGTTTATAATTCTAATCATGGAACCCCAGGGCTCCCTTTACATTTGTGAGTTCTCTTGCCTCATCTGGTACACTTTTCACCTTTACCTGAATTTACTGTAACAAACCTACTGGCCTGAAAGATTTAGCACAGCTTCCAATGAACAACTATAGTACTTTTTGCCTTAAGGACCTATGCAAAATTTTTTTCCTAAAAAATCAATTTTCAATTTATTTTATACAAAACAATTTTAAGGATTATGAATTCAGTGATACATCTTTTCTGGAGAATTTTTGAGCCTTGGAAATAAGAAGCTCTCGAAAACGACCACCATATTTCAACCGTTGAAAGTTTCTAATAAGCATGGACTGAATATGTTTTTCATAATATTTTCATCTTCATCTTGAATGACAGTGATAGCATGTCCAAAGAAAGTGTGAAAGCAGTGGAATGTCAGGGGGAAGTCTTTTTTTGTCAGTGGAAGTGTCTCATGTGCTTGCATTAGAACTGTTACAATGTCAATGCAAATGTGAGTGCCATTACAGTCAATGTGAGATTTCTCCCCTTGCTTTTGTCAGTTTCAATTAGATGCTTGATGTTACCATAATGCAGTTTCTCCCCTCCCCCACATTTAATGTACTTAAATTCTGAAAGTTTCCACTTTTAAGAACTGTGCTCTATTTCCTAATGGCACTTCACAATGAACCCGTATTAAAAAGTAATACATTTTCCATATAGAAAGGAATATAAAGTAAGTTCCATAAAGTACAACACACTTAGATTTTAAAGTATATAACATTAAATATATTAAAAGCACATTGTGTCATACTATATATATTAAATACTGTGAAAAAAGCCGGCTTTGCAATTTATTTTAAGTACATGAGAACTGCATTTAATAAAATGTTTAAAATATAATTTATTACCGTAACAATTTATTAATAATGATAACTAAATGCTATTGAAGAGGTTATTCATAAAAGAATGGTTTGTCAAAGAAAAGAATTTTCCATTCTAAAGATAAGGGCAATAGTCAGAAAGGCATACATTTTGCCCTTCTTGGTAATTTAACAATTCTAAAGGAAGCAAGCACATTAAAAACCTTTCCCATAACTGCTATTTTTTAAAACACTGACATTGGCGAAATCTTATTCTGCACATAAAACTATCATTTATGGTACTGAGTTCCCCTTTGCCTGCAAAGATAACATCACTTGTCTTTATTGTGAGCAGTACTTCCTGATTTAAATGATCGTCAGTTTGTGTTGAGGCCAAGGTATAAATATTTTACATATTGCATAACATAAACATCATTACATTTCCTCCTCTGGGAGAGTTGGTACGTGAAGAATATTTGTCAGTGCCTGAAGCTCAAAGCCATGGTAAGAATGTCAGATCTGGAATATGTCACTTTGAGCTTTGCATCTCCTGTATTTATTTCACTCAGGCTGGTCTATATAAAGTGCCATAAAATGTGCATGCCATATGCAGAAGATGATTTGTGCCAGACAAACAACAGATCCTTGTTCGAAAGGCAGACAATTCTACATGAATTCAGAAAGGACTCAAAAAAAATTAAAAGAAGTAACATATTTATTGACAAATAATTAATATTCCTAGTCTTTTTCAAAGAAACTTATATTTGAAACTGAGAAAAAGCTCATTATGGATGTTTTCCCTCAATGGATTGTAGCTGGCCAGAGCATTCCGGAAGAGAAAGAGAGTTATCATGTGAACAATAGATTAAGTTCTTCTCCGTTTACTGCCCTTGTCTGTTGAGGAGAGTGCCTTGTAGCAGCTTATCTATCTCTCCCCCAAACATGTTTTACAGCATTCAGTGGTCAGACTTGAATGATTGCTCTCACCCCAGCAGAAGTGTGAATGAAACAGGGATAGAAATTTTAGTAATCTTGCATTGTTATTCTCCTATATAACCCTCAGTGACTCCATGTGTTAAGAGAAGAGTGGGGATGCTTGTAGAAAAATACAAAAATTGATACATGAATTCAAATAGTTAGAGCTGCCTGATTAGCAATCTGTTTTTGCTTAGGTTTGAACAGATTGTGCCTTCCAAACTGACACACAGCTATTACTAGCAGGTTAAGTGTCGGTATTTTGGAGAGAGTGAGTAACTGCCTGGTCTTCCCAGTGGATTTATATTACTCTAGAACCATTGATTCTGGGGCTTAAAATTTCAAAAAAAAAAAAAAAAAAAAAGGAGTTTTACTCTGATAACTATTTATTCCTAAAGAAGAAGGTGATAAAAGATTGCTGTCCTCTGGTCCCCTGCACTTGGTAGCAAAATGGGTGTCTAGTTAAGAACTCAACATCTTAGTAATAGCTGGTTAGTTTTAGAGCCAGAGAGACAATAGTTTAATATAAAAAATCATCAGAAGTATTCAGGGAGGCTGAGACAGAAGAATAATTTCAAGCCCAGCCTGGGTAACTTAGTGACTCTGGGAGACCTTGTCTCAAAATAAGAATAAAAGGGCCTGAGTTTGATACTGAGTAAAAAAAAAGAAAAAGAAAAAGAAGTAGAACTCTAGCAAAGTTTTCATCCTTGTGACCCTTTTTTACAGTTTTAGTGTCCATTGACTGATGAATGGATAAATGAAATGTAATTTTTCCACACAGTGGAATATTATTTGCAGTGAAAAAGAGAAGCTGCCACATGCTACAACATGGATGTGTTTTGAAAACATCATGATAAGTAAAAGAAGCTAGCCACAAAGGACTACATATCACGCTCTCACTTACATGAAATGTGTAGAATAGGTAAATCTATAGAAATAGACAAAGCACAGTAGTGACTTCCAGAGCTACAGTAGGGTGCTGGCTGAGAAGATCATGGCTTAGGACCACAATGTGATGAGTGTGTGTTAAAATTTTGGTGATGGATGCACAAGCATATGAGTACATCAATGGCCATTGAACCCCACACATTAAATGAATTGTGCAATCTGTGCATTATATCTCAATGAAAACTATTTAAAAGAAAAACAGAAGTCTGGGAAATAAACCAGTTGCAAATTAGGACCAGTGTAATTCAAGCTGGGTTAAAAAGGGGTGGTGGTGGAATTTTTTAGATCAATTTGATTGAAAGAGTAAGGAAGTGGGTTAGCTCCAGACATTCATGAATTTAGAGTATAAACACTGTCAACAATGCCTTGTTCCATCTTGAAGCTTTGCTGTCTTTCAGAAAGCCTCCAGTGATGGCATCTGGAAGCTTTGTTCTTCATGAAGCAGGTCTGTAACTCACATACTTTCAGCTTCATATCTACCCGATGCAAGATGTAGTTTCAGTCCAAAGAGACTAAGAAAAACAGCACAGGCATGAGAGTCCAGGAAGGAAAGTACTGCAGAAGGAAGCACGGGGACATATGTTGGGTGAAAAAAAAATGGAGTACTGCTTTACCATAAAGAAGGTGTTATAGCTTGTATCTAATTGTTCCCCAAAGCCTAATGTGCTCATAGGTGGGCGGGGCTTTCAGAAGTGGCTGGATCTAGGGAGTGTGAATAGGAGTTAAGGGTGTGTGGTATTTGGATTAGTTCACTAGCTGGATTAGGACAGTTTTGGGGACGGGCAATTGGATTTACTGAAGAGGGAAGTCCCATCCTGGGTGTAGGTGGCACCAATAAATATGCTTGTAGCCTGGATGGAATATAAAAGGATAGAGGGAAGGTAGGCTCACTGCTTTCTGTCTACCCTGCCATGGACTGGTTTTCCTCTGCCATGCCCTTCTGCCATGTTGCCCTGCCTGAGAGCCAGATGGCTATGAACTGAAACCTCTACAAACTGTGACCTAAAGTGTATTCCTCCTTTAACTTGTGGGTGTTGGGTATTTTGTCTCAGCAACAAGGAAGTAATCAAGAAAAATGGATAAAGGAGCCATTTGTAGGAAAATGGATGCACTTTGAGACCATAACATTAAATGAACTAAACCAGACACACAAGCTTAAAAATTGCATGGTTTCTCTTATAAAGGAATGAGAAACACAAAATATAAATAAAGAGCAAAATAAAAGATAAAAAAGTAGGAAATAGAGGGATAGATCTTTCTCAAATAGGAAGATCAAGAGGGGGAAGGCAGAGAGGGAAATGAAAACAGAATTAAGATGTGTTATATACATGAAGCAACTCCACACAGTGAATGTAATCATTATGTACTACATGTACTAATAAAAAAAGGAGAAAAATAAAAGATTGTGGATAGATAGATGGATGGACATATGGATAGGTGAGTAGTCACAACAAACATTTAAAAGAATTCCAACTAATTAGCTGCTTATTCTTATTTCAGCAAAACATAATTTTAATTATCATTCATTTTCAATATGTTTTTACATAACATAGAGTAAATTTCCTCCCATTGCAGTTGTTTATTAAACTGATTTTGGATATTCTTCTACAGTGTAAAAGACTTGCATGCACATCATAAATTATTAAAATTAGAATCTAGCCTGGAAAATGACCAAACTCAAAGGTAAGAGAAATTTCTACAAACTACTGAAAATTATCACCTTTCTATAAAATACTTTTATGAAAACATAAACTCAGTAAAACAGAGGATCACACCTCAGGGAAAAAATCAACAATATCCAATGAAAAACAAATGTTGCAAGATGAAGCAAGGAACAGAAAAAATCACTACAGATAAATAAACAAGGTATTGCCCACTGTTTCTTTGCTCTGGGGTTTTAAATATCACAAGACGTGTCAGATTTCAAAAGCTAAGAGAGAGGAACATGTGAAAACAATTCATTTTGGTGCTTTGTAAAGTATTTACTTGACAGTATTTCACTATCTTCCATTTTGTCTATTTAGGATTTCTATTTCTTTTTGGGTCAGAGCTAGGAATCAGAAAACAGGCTTATATGTTGAAAAATTTACACGATGTTTTCTTAGATTATTTTTTCTACTTCTATAAATAATAATTCTACTTCTATAAATGTATTAACATATCTGTCCATAACAATTACTACTTGTATTTCTTTGCTTTTTTTCCTTTCATTTTCTCACCTCAATCTCTCTCTCTCTTTCTATCATCCACATTTGCCAGATATTTGTCCATTGTGATTCCTTGGATTTCTCTATTCCACTCCTCTCATTTTAACTGATTGTTATGCATTATTTCATTTGATCTTCATAAGGACCCTGTATGGTAGATAGGATACTCTGCATTTTTACACTAGGAAAATTGAGGTAACTTTCCACACTCACTTAAATAATGAGTGGTTAGAGACAAGATTGGATGCAGTCAGTTTATTTCTCAAGTCTGTGTTTCTTGTGGCTATGTCGCTTTTATAACCTTTTTATTATTTATGCACTTACAATTATTCCCATTTTAACTTTCTTTTGCCTAGCGGCTTTGTAGAACGTACAAATCACATTAACATTTCTTACAACTTTTGTATTTATTTCATTGAAGAAAATACTATCCCAAACTCCTAAACTTGAGTGATTTAACACAAAACAACATACTATTTTCACTCCTTTGTTGGTTCACAGAGCTCCACTGGGTGTTCTCTCCTAATGAAAATCAATAAATTGGCAGTAGCTACTGTCTCTTCCCTTGCTTCTTGGGTAAATTCAAGAGCTACTTCCACTGCTCCTTTTTGATAACCACGAAGAAGCCATTGTGTCAACTGTGTGGTTTGCCAAGGAATATATATGTGGCTGGGGGTGGGTGGGTTGTATTATCAGGCATTCTGGTTCTTTCAAAACTGCAGAATGCAAATTCCAGCTGTTGTGATTAGTGAGCCTGGGGGAACATCACCAGCTGCCCCAGTCTTAAGTTTTCATAGAAGCTCCAGACTCTACTGTCCCACACAAGAGGGATGGGGGCTGAGGAGAATCAGGTTTAGGGCAGGGCTACGTGCTGGTCAGGGCTAATGCAATGTAAGCTAAATACGTTTCATCAGAAAGTGGAGGATCTTCAGTGGCAGAGCTGGATGATCTGAAGGGTATATTCCCACTGTGGCGGTGTTGAATATGCTGCCCAGACAGGAGCAAAGAGATTGTAAGACATTGGTTCTTCTTATCACAGTTTCCCTACCCAGAGCAATGAGTCTTCCATGCCGTGGAAGAGTCAGTAATGTGGTCCAAAATCATTGCTGCTGATGCCTGGAAGTCATTCTAGCTGCCAAAATCGTCTTAGCTGTGGATTAGGATTTATTTAGTTTTAAGTGACAGAAGCCAGGTATATTAATCAGAAAACTACTTGCTGCTATAAAAAATGGCCAAAATAAGCAACAGCTTATAAACACTATAAACTTATTCCTTATTTGGTGGCATCTTGGGTGATTGAATAGTGAGCAGGGAGTTCTGCTTCCTTCCCTCACCTAGAAATCCTGTGCTATTTTTGAAATAGGTCTCCAAGATATCCTGGAAGGTACTGTATTTCATTTCAGCTGGAGAGAGAAAGAGACAAAGACAGAATGTGTGAGAGAGAGAGATTGGCAGATGGGATATGGAATGGGCCATGCTGAAAACTTAACACCTACTGTGTACACATTCCAACAGTTAGGACCAGGTACATGCCAGCCCAGCTGTGAAGAATATGGTGCATGAGACTAGACAAGTATCCATGAAGATGGAGGGGAAATGGAGTTCAAAAATAAGTTAAGCTAAAGAGAGCATCTACTGACTTATGTACCTTCCAAGTGTACCTTCCTTCCCTTCTTTCCTCTATTGTCCCTTTTTTTTTATATAGATTTGAGTAGTCAGTGTTTTCTTCTGTATCCAATGGGTTTGCTCAGCACAGAGGAAGAAGGTGAGCAGGGCTCATACAGCACCAAGCTTGAGCAGTCCCAGAGTAAACATGGGACTTCCCTCTCCCATTTTTCCATGAACTGTGCTAAACCTAGCTCAGATGCTGAGTCCATCCTGGGATAAGGATAACGTTAGTAACAGTGGACCCTATTATTAGAAGGTCTGCATTGTTCTCCATTCTCCCATTTCTAGCCAGGGTGTTTGGTTGCTTCCATTGGAGCCTAATCAGAAGTTCATGGAGAGATAAAGGGAGAATCACCTAAAAAAGAAGCACTCTTATGAGAAGAAGGAAAAGGACTCCTGGACACACAAAAGCAATGAATGACCCCAGAAGCCAAAGAAACCATTTTAAATGGGACTTTACCAACAACAAAGCATGAAAGAACAAGATGCAGTTGACAAATCAATTCACTGGAACATGAACTTACTTAAAAGAATCTAAGAACCCTAAAAGACTGAGTTATAATCCAGCAGGTGGGAGCTCTCTTTAGCCCAGGACTGGGGGTAGGAGTACTTTGCTGGCCTTGGCTGGATAAGTGTGCATATTTCTGGACCTGTCTTGATGAACCCTCATTGTTCAAGCCCCATGCCACTGCTGGGAGAATTACTGCTGGGGTACAATCCTAACCAGAGTGCCCAAACACACATCAGGCACTCAGTGAGTGTTTCTGTCCGCATACTGGGCTCAAATGCTAATGCACATAGAGTGGGGTTATTTATAAGAAACTTTCAAAACACTGTTAGAAATTCATTCATTGGTATTTCTATTGCTGCTATCAAATTTATTCCAAATTTAATTAATTAAAACATCTTTTTCTTATCTCACAGTTCTGTTGGTCAGACATCCAGGTGGGTGATTTCTCTGCTCAGAATCTCACTAGCACTGTACAGCCTGGGATCCCAGCTGGGGAACTGGGGTGGAGTGTCCACTTCCAGGTAGTCCAGGTTTCTGACAGAATGTAGCTGTATGGGACCTGGAGCTGAGATGTCTATTTCCTTTCTGGCCAGCTGCTGGGGCTCCCTACAGCCACGTCCGCTGATTGCTTGGCCTCTCCCTCTTCAAGAGCGTGACTGGCCCTCTTTACTTACCAGTCTTATCTCTCCTTCTGCCCTCAGTCCTCTGCTTCCAACCAGAGAAAATTCTGTGCTATTAATGGCCCATGTGATTTAGATAGACCTATATTGACTCATCCAACACCATCTCCTTATGTCAAGACTCATGATCTAAATCCCATCTACTAAGTCCTTTTGCCAGGTAAGGTAACATATCCATGGGTTATAAGGATTAGGGTGAGGAGGTCTCTAGGCAGTTGTTCTGTCTACTACCAGGTGCTCCAAACAATATAACGTTGCAACTGACATCTAGGTTTCATTTTAGGGAAGAATTTTCATATCAATGGAGAGTTTTAATAAACACCAATGTTACTAAGTTACCTTATTCATGCAAATGTCTAAGAATAGATGAGTAAAACATTCATGCACATTGGCAATACAAATAGATCTATTGTAGAGATTAAATTGCCTTGATCCTCAAGAACATCATTACCCTTACAGATGTTCTTAGTAAATTCCAGTTGCTTCCTTTGAGTGGTCTCCAGCATGAAATGAAAAATCACAATGTTTACTCTTGACAGCGAAGTGGTCTAGGCTCTGGGTTTACCTGAATAATTAAGCAGGTTAGTTATGAGAATGAGTTGTTCTGATTTTTTTCCAGTTGCTTTATTCTTTTAAGTATTGCCACTCAGCTTGTGACTGCTATGTGTAGGCATGGGGGACACTGATATTTAGTTGCTAAGAATGGTATTTTGATAATCATACCAGGTGTTTTGTGTCCTATTGCTGTTTAGTTGGCGTATTACCCAGGAAACTGATACCTGGCCATTTTAGATTTGTTGCTAAGGACCAGAGTTTTTCATGACTCTGCCAGTTTCTTTTTTATGCTATCACTCTGCACAATAAGGTATTTGACTCAATCTTCCTTCTTATTCACAGTGATTAGTTTGGTTGCTCTTTAGTGGAATTTGGGAAGGTTATCTCCAAAACCCAGTGCTCTCATGGAGCCAGCACACTCTTCTGACATGCGCTTCAACCCTAATAATGGACCCTTCTGAGGAGGTAGTGAACACCAGGTATTAGTACACATCTACAGAGAATATTTGATATATTTTTAAATATACATATTTATATGAGCACCAACTAAGGAAGAAAGTGGAGACTGGTAGTCTTTTTAAATGCAAAATGTTACATTCGGCCTGCATAAGAAAAACTTCTTATAATACTGAATTAAAATTTATACACTTTTCCTGGAGAAAATTTTCCCTACTGGAAAGTAAAACAAGGAGAATGGATGGGCAGTGTTTAAATATCAGAGAATATGGCTAGACTACCCATTAAGTCTAAGAAGTGTGTCCAGGAGAGCTTTTGATTATTTTGGTAGGATTAACTGGATGTGACTAATATCATACAAAAGTTTGAAATTTTTAAAATTTTATAACAATTAAGCAAAAATAATGAGATCGGCTATGAACATGTGCATGCAGACTTAGAATGAAATATATACTCTGTTTTGGGTTTTGTTTTGTTTTGTTTGGTACTGGGAATCAAACTCGGAACCTTGCGCTTATGAGGCAGGGAGTAGAACCACTGAGCTAAATCCCCAGCCCAACTCTGTTTTAGAATATTGTATTGGAGAGTTTGGAACATGTCAATTTCATATTAATTGTGGATTGGCTTTTGTATAGGCAACCTAACAGGCATTCATTGGCTTCTCCATGTGAAATTTAGAAGAAAGAAGAAAATATTTTAAAGGAAAAATATATCTAGTTAATGCAGTCACAGCATTCATACTGGAATTAAGATTTAAAAGAAGTATGTTCAGAAAATAAAAGGAAATTAGGAAATTAGAGAGCTGGGCGTCCCAGGGCAAGCATGGGTGGACTAAGTGGAACTTCCTGAGTGCTCCTTGACATTGACGTTGAGATTATACCTCTCTCCAAAAACTAATCCAGCAACTATGAAAATTTCAGCCTAACACAAGGAAAACTCTCTCGAGCACTAAAAAAAAGTATGTAAGAGAACAGTGAAAATAAATGTCAGGTAACCTCTATATTATTGAAAGAAAAATACATTCTTATGTCAACTGTTTTTGTCATAACAACATTTCCAGTGTAAAGGTCTTTTAAATTTAATTATTACTCCCCATTCTTAGAGTTTATAACTGAGCCATAAAATTTTGGGGCACTAAAATGTGAAATAAATTCCACACCAGATGTTAATCTGTGTCTGCATAGCTTTGTAAGGTTCAAAGAGGCAGAAATATCCACAATTCAAGTTAAACGAGCCAAACAACAAAATCAAAACTCCTCTGTCTGCTCACAAACCTTCACCCCATTGTGAGGGACTTTGGCAGTAAGGCCTACGCCACAGTCAAGGGGCTCACCTATAGCCCTGCAGAGTACAGGGCCATGTTTGCTGCTGGTAAGAGGATCCCACGATGGCATTTATTCCAGAGTGTGCTGCATGGCTTGTCTTTCTCCTGTTCCTTTTTAGCACTTCTCTCATCCCCTTCCTCCTTTGCCATTGTTTGTTGAGCATTGAGGTAGGCAGAATGGCCTCCCATGGTATCCATACCTTATCTCCCAGAACCTGTGAATATGCCTTTTTGTTTCCAGGCTAAAGGAACTTTGCCGATGTAATTGATATTAATAACCTTCCAATAGGAAGACTATCTTGAATTATTCCAGTGAGTTCAGTACCATCACAGGTGCACTCAGAAATAGAGATCTCTCTCTGATTAGAAGAAGCGAGCCTAGAAGCAGAAGAAGTCAGAGAGAGTTGAAGCATGAAGGGACTTGGCCCAGTTTTGCTGGCTCTGAGAAGAGGGAACTTGCCTTGTGGAAAGTAGTTTGTGGACGGCATGGGAAGGAATAGGGATCCTATCACTGGGGCCTAGTCAATGGTAGTAAGGAGATGGAAGACGGGCACCCACTCTAAAGAGCTGCGTTTGACCAAATTCCTGAAAACAATGGATGGAGACTCTGCCCCAGAGCCTGCAATAAGGAAGGCAGCCCTGACCAGGGGCTCAGAGAGGCCTGTTACAACTCTGACCTACAGAACGATGAGATAATATGGGGTATTATACCAGCAGTACCTTTAGGGTAATTTGCAGGAACTGAACACGCTAAAATTTCAAGAATGATGGAAAATTTGCCAACAATTCTAGGATTATTCGACTTTGATGGTGCATTCAGATTCCAGTGTTTGCTCAATTAATCCACTTTACGGATAAATTCTTTCTCTCCTTTTAGTTTTTCATTCAGTGCCTATATAAAAAGTTTTTCTTCCCAAAGTCATGAAAAACAAAGCATTTGTAAGAAACAGCTGAGGGATGGGAAGATGAGAGGCATCTAAACCCCCAGAGGGCCACCAAGGATCCCTGCCTAATAGTACCGAAGGCTTTGTTTAGGCTCCTTCAGCAACAAACTAGGGTTAGTCTATGTGACTAAGAGAATGCAGAAAAGTAATAGTACAGGACCTATTCTACTTCTCAGGTCACTTGTTCTAGGGAATACCAGCTGCTGTGTTCAGAGACATTCATGCTTCCAAAGAGGCACGTACCTGATGAAGAACTGGGGCATCCCCCAACCTCAGTCCACCTTTGCAATGAGTCAGCCGTCCCTGTGTACAGCTTGACTGCATCTTTTTTTTTTTGGTACCAGGCATCGAACTCGGGTCCTTGCACTTGCGCAGCATCTTATGACAGAGCCCATGCCACAACCACCCAGGAAAGCCATTTCTAGACCCTCAGCTGCAGAAACTATAGGAGATAATAAAAGTTTGTTGATTTATGCTATTGCATTTGGGGCAATTTGTCACACAACAATAGATAACTAAAGCAGCTTAATAGTTTAGAAACTTTTTTAAAAACATAATTATTTCATATTAGACATTTCTGTTCATGAAAGTACTTCAACCAGTTTTGTTACTTTGGAATTTCATCTCACAGTATCTGGTTCCATCCTTCTCTTTCTTTTGGCTCCTCATCACTTGCCAAAATATCCCATAGTTCCAGGCTGAGCAATCTCACTTCAGTTACCACTTCAAACTACTCCACTTGCATATCTCAAAACCACCCAGAAGCTCAGCATAAACTAGGTGTTTCCTAAAACAGATCTAGCCTCTTCAAAAGGCAGCAATTTTTCGCTACTGTCATTTCCGTTCATACACAGTGCTATTACTCCATGCTCAGTGAAAAAGGAGAATTATATTCCAATGTCTTCCTACACCTTTCTAAGGCCCACTCAAGCCTGTGTACCCATTGGTACTCTAGCACCCATTGGCACTCTCAGAGACATCTTCTCATTTGAACTAAATATATTTCCTTTAATCTTTCCTCATGAGTCAAATTTTCAAAAAATTTTAAAAGAATGATTAGTTCTCTGAGAATCCTCTTTAATTTTTTAGAGAAATCAAATAGTAGAAAATAAAATTAGTCATTGTACTTCTTAAAAATGTTTGCTAAAGTGGATAGTAGTAGGGAGACTCCTTTCCCTTAAAAAATTGACATGTTCCCAACCTTAGTCACCCATATCATTCCTGGGTAATGGGTTAGAAAGACGCTGAGGCATTTACAGAACTAAATTAGACCTCCAAGTACAAGTATTTATTGTCACTAATCACCCAAAAGATATGGCAGATGCTTTATCTAAAAATGAAGTACCAAAAATATCTGATAAGTGACAAACAACCCTCTGAAATAAAATTCAAAGGCACTGACATTTGCTTGTATCACTATTTGCTTTGGTGGTAGTGGGTGATTTTTTTTTTTAATCTCACTCCCCAAGGTAGGATCTGCTTTCTAAACATTTTTTATGGAGACCCATAATTAAATGTATATAGTGTCCCCCATTTTCACCTATTTTACCTATTTTTTTTACCTGATTTTTAATCTATTACAAAAATGTATATTCTCCCACAACATGTACTATTTTATGAAAAAAGAAAGTGTAAATTCATTTTCTTAGATTACTATGGCTTGTTTATGCACAAATATAAAAAATAATTCTTTAGATATTAGAATTTAAAATGTTTTCCAGTGCCTTCTATGCCTATGAAAGTTGAATTCCTGTTTTCTTTTCTTTTTGTTTTGCCTCTACATTTTTCCTTTTTATTTTTATAAACTTATACTATTTCCCAGCCTGTTTTTTAATGATCTAGTCTGATTCCACTTCTTATGGCCTTCTAATTTGCATTTAAGCTTTCTAGATAGTTCTTACCTAATTAAGAATCATCTAACATTAAAAAAAAGAATCATCTAATCGAGCTCAGCAACTTCTACTGTGAAGCTGTCCTAGGGTGAGCTGAGGTCAATAGCAGGAGTCTACAAGATGCCAATTATTATAGGAAAAGAAATGCTATTAGGCACAGAAAGCAGCATTTGAGAAATCATAAAACCTTAAATTCATAGATTTAACTAGGCTATAGAGAAGGGAATAAATGTTTTTAGATCATGGCTAGAGGTGTCAAGTTCTTTATCCATTGGTCTAGTCATGACGATTGGTGTTCACTTCCCACGCAGAGGGGAGAAAAATCATGGCAGAATGGGAGAACCACTTGTTGCCCTGGTCTTCAAACAGTCCTTGCAGCCTCACACTAAGTTACTGTGTCAGGAATAATGAGTCCCTTGGTGCCCAAGGGACAAAGTGACAGCAGCTAATGAGGCAGAACAGGTTATGTGATGAAGCAATGACATTTTTTTGAAGTCAGCAATCTGAGGTGGGGATCAATAAGTGTTTTCCAGGGTTAATTCGCTGGTCACTGTTGCTGACATGCTATTAGAGCTGGGGATGAGCTCAGAGGCTCAGGACTGGGGCTTCATCTAGATAAGTGTCTAGAACATCAGACGCTTATTTCAATAATCTGAAACAATACAGCATCAATCCTAAGTGCCTTCTGTAGGGATTCCAACACCCCTTCCATCAATTAGCCTTGTCCAACCTGTGGCCATCCAAACCCTCCTTCAGCCTACACCCATGATTCCTTCCTCCTTGGCTGTATCTAGGAGCAAAAACTTTATTCTTCCTGCAGTTGTGTGAGTATCAGGGTTGAATGATTTCTATTTGTTTGCGGAAATGGTAACCAGGAGACTCATTCCTGTCTGAAATGGATATTGTGTAATATTGAAGGGTTATAATGTGGATGAGTCAGATAAAATTATGAATGTCTTGGGTTTTTCCACAGAATCACTATTTGCATCACATCTAGTCTTTTCACTTATCTGTGACTCAGTTTATTCATCTGTCCAATAGGAAAAACAATCACTTCTTTGTTTCTATTAGAGCTCAGGCAATAATAGTATTTACTGAACCCTAACTACTCTTTAGGCACTGAGGTAAATGCGATCAGTTAAATCATGTGACAACTCCAAGAGTAAAACTATCATTACTATTATGCTCAGGTTGTGTGGAAATATAACTAGAATAAATTGGATCTTCTGTTTTCATGCAATTCCTTAGTAAGTTCTCTACTCCTTGAGTATTCTCTGGTCCTACAGTCTTTTAATTTATTTATAGCGTCTCACAAAAGTAATTTTTTTTTTTTTTTTTTTGCTTAAATTCTTTTATTGGTACTTTTTAGGTATACAATACGTTTACATTTCCCATTGGGTGCTTGTACCTGTACATGATGTATCTTGGTTCTTATTTTTCCCCATTCCCTGTGCTCCCTTCATCCCCTCCACTCTTCCCTATTTACAAAGACTTTGTTTCCATTTTTTGCTTTTCTCATAATTTTTCCTTTGCCTTATTTCCTTTCCTTTCCCCTTCCCCTCCCACTTCACCTTACCCCTTTGGATCTTTTCTTCCTATTTCAAATTATCAATTTTTCATTTTAATCATTTTACTCCTTATTTATACTTTCAGTTTCTCACACTAGAGAAACTATTCAGTATTTACACATGTGTGTCCTATTTACTTCACTTAAGAGTATGGCCTCAATATGCATCCATTTAGCTATAAATGTCTCTAGTTTCTCATTCTTTATGGCTGAGTAGTACTCCATTTTATAAAAAAACCCCACATCTTCTTATCCATTTTCCAGTTGATGGGCACTTGGGCTGTTTCCAAACTTTAGCTATTATGAACTGTGCCACTATAAACATGGATGCACATATATTGCTGTGGTATGATTCTTTTAATTCTTTTGGGAAGATATACAGCAGGAGAATAGCTGGGTCAAATGGGACCTCCAGTCCTAGTACTTTGAGGTATCTCTATACTGATTTCCACAGTGGTTGCACCAGTCTGCAGTCCAACCAACAATGGAGAAGGGTTCCTTTTTCCCCACACCCCCACCAGCATTTGTTATTGGTTGATTTTTTGATAGCAGCCATTCTTTCTGGGGTGAGGTGGAATCTCAGTGTTGTCTTCATTGGCATCTCCTGAATGACCAGTGATGTTGAATATTTTTTCATGTTTATTTGCTGTTTTTACTTCTTTGTCTGAGAAATGTCTGTTCATTTCAGATGCCCATTTTTGAATTGGGTCTTTGAATTTTGGGGTGGTGGTGGTTTTTTTCAGTTCTTTATATATTCTAGATAGTAGTCCTTTTGCAAAAATAACCTTTAAGTGTACTGATTAACAAATGTATTAGTAAGCTTTTGTCACTGGGAACAAATAAGACATCCAACTTAAAGGAGGAAGAGCGTTTTTGTTTTGCTTTGTTTTTTTGCTCATGGTTTCAGGGCATTCAGTCTTTGTCAGCTGGCTCCAAGGCAGAAACATGAAGGAAGGATAAAGTGGAAAAAAACTGCAAAGTTCATAGTTGTAAGGAAACAGAGCTCAGAACAGTGCCAGAGAGGAAGAAGCCAGGGATCAGGCAAAATATCCAAGATTACTTCTCCATGGCCCACTCAGACATACCTAGAAGTGTGCTTTACTAATCTGCTAGGTGTATCTTAGTCCAGTCAAGTTGACAATTAAGAGTAACTGAGCATGGGCCGGGGATTTAGCTCAGTGGTTCTGGCACCTGCCTCGCAAGTGTAAGGTCCCGAGTTCGATTCCCAGTACCAAAAAAAACAAAAGAGTAACTGAGCACAACCAACAACCCTGATTATACCAAAGAGGTGACAGTATTATAAGGAAGTACACTGCTCAAAATGGTCAAAAATTCAGACCTACAACTTGTCTTGAATCTTGCAGCCCATGAAATACCAGGAATAGAGCCAGGTTTTTTTTGTAAAATAAAAAATCAAGAAGCCACCACCTGATTTCAAGGGTAATAGAAAATAGCTGGAATTATAAACAGAACTTGGAACTTGCTTTATTCAGAAGGAGATATGTAAAGAAAGATATTAAAATTAAGGTTAATAACTGATTGGTGCCTGTTTGTGTTTTTTAGAATAGTTATTTATTAATTATATCTGGTGAAAATTGGACAATGGTCTGAATTTTCGTGTCCAAAGTAAAAGGAAGGGAAGAAAGCTTTAAACTAAAATGAAAAAAAAACCTTTCTATGCCTTCAGTAAGCTGCTTTTTGACAATGAAGAGACTCTGAGCTGAAATCTCCCTGTAGTCAATACACTAACGAGGTTTTTGTTTTAAAGAAACATCAAGTTTTGCATCTGATCTAAAAACAGAAAGGAGATAGAGGGAGGGAGGGAGGAAAAGAGAGTCAGAGAAACTCAAAGAGAGAAAATTATAAGAGGAGATGTTTTAGGACTTAACCGTTGATGACAGGCAGAAGGTGCATTACAGATGGAAAGACTCAATATCAAAATTATCAATCGATGATTCTGTGGCTCAGTCTTGAAAGATCAACCACCCTGTGGCGATTCTTCTGGGACTGATGACTGTGTTGGGTGCAAGCTAGGACATTTCTCATTTGCAAGATCTTCCCTAAAGTCAACAATTCAATAGTCTTAATATTATTAAGACTGATATTCATCACGGAGATGTAAGGGCTCATAGTCAAAATGGGACATATTGAAAGAGTGACATTTGTACAAAAACTTAAAGATGAAATAAGGATTAAAACTGCAACTGGCAAGCCACAGAACCAGATATCCTTGACTGAGAGAGATGGATTGTACAAACACAACCTAGGTTTCAAATAATAATTATGAATATAATCCCAGAATATAAGCCATAGCTAAAACATTAGAAAATATTAGAATTGTTAGTAGAATAACAAAATGTATTTAAAAATAAATATATAGTTGCATTTAAAAAAGAGAAACTAGGTAAAAATAGCTTTATTCTTAATCTTCTATAAAATACAGTGTTTGGAAGATTAAAAAAAAAGAATCAGATGGTAGAAGTTGAAGTGATTATTGACTTTGATACTCCAATAGAAATTGGATAACAGGTCAAAGCAGAATTGACTACGGGCCACATTCAGGAAGACGCGAACATTGGAATGGGGATGTAGCCTTTCCTGGATGCAAAAGGCAGGACAGCTAGATCATCTGGTCTCCTTCTGACCTTTAATGCTTCTTTGTAGTGCAGTATTAACAAGGCAACAGCCAGACTAAGGAGATAATGCCATCTGGTGCCATGGAGATATGAAACAGGATAATCTATTCCATAGATAATAAAGAAAAGGCTCTTGGAATTATACCCAACTGCCTGGGAACTATAAAAAACTGTATGGGTACTGGATTTCACACTGACCTAATTGTGACTGAAAAAAAAACACATCAAAGAGATTTACTAAAACTCTATTTCTGTGAAAGCAAAATGATCACGTTTTTCTATTGGATCATTTTTATAACAATGAAAAATAAAAATAATTTTTGACTGTCAGGTGGAATAGTTATTACATTATGGTCATATATCGAAATATGTTAAGCAATCCAAATGTAATTAAGGAACAAATGAGTTTAACTTCCATAAAACTATTCTGAGTAAGCTCAGAATATGCAAATTTACCAAAAGGATTCCCAGAGCGGTTTTCCACTTAGGCTAAAACTTAAGGTCATTATGGAGAGGGCTTAAAATGCTCAAGAAACATTCTGGAGCAAGGGAAGAATATAGAGTTTGGGAAGAGTGAGATGTTGTTTTTCATCTTCAACAAGCTGTCATATCTTTCGAAGACATTCAATAAATAAAAATGAAATATTTGAGAAAACAGATTTATTGGAGCAGTCCCAAGAATTTGGGAGTTTATCTAAGCTAGTAAACAAACAAAAGGTCCCTGGCTTTGGGTCTGATAAGAGGGCCATTCACAGGACATGGTGTTCTTCCTCACACTCCAGGGGGCCCCTGCCATTTGTACTGGAGAACAGACTGTCTGGACAGTCTTTCCAGATCCCTCCAAACATTCTAAACTTATTGCACTCCCAAATTACAGTCCTTGGGGGCTCATTTAATATCCTCAAAATTTGTAACAGGCCACAGGGCCAATAAGCTGAGGGGTTGGTTGTTCAGGCAGCTATTGTGCTGTACTATCAGCACAGAGGCACCATGAGGAGTGAGCTCTAGGTGCCCCAGTGCTAGGTGACATGCTTCAGACCAGAGGCCAGAAGGCGTTCTGGTTCAAGTTGCCTAGCTTTCATCTGCAAATATTCTCATCCTCTATAATTGCTACCACTTGATTAGTGATTTATCCTAATCTGAGGGGCTGAGCTGGGCACTGAAAGCTAGGTTTAGGATTCCTGATCAAATATCTCCAAGGCTTTGGGCAGGGCATAGAACTTTTCCAAAAAGTAGTAAGAAAGTTCATTCATTCTTTCAGTCAAAAACAGGTTATTGGCATCTATTAAGGGCTAATCAATATTCTAAATGCTTAGTTTACATCTTAAAACATCAACAACTATAGCAAAAAGAAACAGAGATATCTGCCTCACAGAGCTGACTTTCTACCACTGGAAAGCACAATAAAAGTAAAATTACTTCATTAAATTACTTCATAAAATGATTGTGTGATGTATGTTGTAGGTTGAATAGTGTCCCTTCAACAGAGAGAGCCTGACACCCTGACCCTGATACCTCTTTCCTGCAGATGACAAGGTCTTGACAGAGATAACAAATGAAAATGAGGTCATAAAGTGTAGACCCTAAGTTGTCTGGTGTTCTTAGGAGAAGACAAATCTCAATATAGCATGTACAGTGGGAAGACAGTGGGAAGATTCAGGGAGAACATCGTCTGCCATCCAGGGTGGGCTGTAGATCTCTAGGAACTACCGGGAGCTGGGAAGAGGAACGGACTCTTCCTCACAGCCTCAGAAGGAACTCATCTGCCCACACCTCATTTTCTCATCTCTGGCCTCCTGGGCCATGCATTTCTGTTGTCTAAGCCACTCAGTTTTTGGACATGTTGTAGCTGTTAAGAAAGTGACATTACATGGTATATGTTATGGGTTGAATTCTTTCTACCAAAATTCATATATTGAAGACCTAATACATAATACCTCAGCATATGGCCTTATTTGGAAATGGGGTCACTGCAAATATAATTACTCAAGTAATGATAAGGTCATACTGGAGTATTCCCCCGATGTAACATTACTAAATCTCATAAAAGGGGGAGCTTGCACACACACACACACACACACACACACACACACAGTTCTATGTGAAGATGGTGATCAAGGTGGTACATCTGAAAGCCAAAGATGGCCAACAATTGTCGGCAACCAACAAAGGCTAGGAAAGAGGCTTCAAATAGATTATCTCTCACAGTCTCAGAAGGAACAACCCTCCTGCATACCTTGATCTCCATCTTCCAGCCTCCAGAACTATAAGACATAAGCTTCTGTTGTTTTTCAGTCCCCCAGTTTGTGGTACTTGGTTGCAGTAGCTCTAGGAAATTAATAGACTCTCCTGGAAGGTAATAAATGAAATGAAAAGAGGGAGTTGAGATGATGGGGGGGGCTGAAGATGTTGAAGGCATTACAGAGGTAATAGTATGGGGTAGACGTGATCTCTGCAGGCGTCTCTATTTTTAAAAAAGATGGGGATTGAACAAATACCTGGATACATTTAGCAAACTAGGTAGGCAAGTATTTGGGAAAGGTCATTCCAGAAGATGGAATAAATGACCAGTGCAAAGGTCATGAGGCAGGAACATGCTTGGTATTGCTGAGGAATATCAAGAAGGTCAGTTGAGGAAGAGTAGTAGGAGATGATGTGAGGAGGTAAGATAGGAGTTAGGTCATGCTTTGGTTCCTACTCTGAGTAAATGGGGATAAAAATGCATGGTTTGGGGCCAAAAATCATGAAATGGTCTTGGTTATATTTTATAAAGGATAATTTTGAGCTATGTTGAGAATAAATTACAGGAGAACAAAGAGAGATAGAAAAATCAGGCCACTAGAGGAAGAGATAAGAGGAGAATTATGGACAAGCTGTGCAGGTGTGGCACAAAAGTTTCCCAAGCTGTGCAGGTGTGACATAAGAGAAAAATGGAAAAATCAAGAGTGGCTCCAAAATTTTGGACCTGAGCCCCTGAAAAAATGGAGTTGCTCTCACTGGAAGTACAGAAAACCAGAGAGAGGAGCAAATTTTGGAGGGAAAGCTCAGGAGTGCAGTGTTGGATGTGCCAGATTTGAGGAGTCTGTTAGGTGGAGTAGTTGCATAAATGAGCTTGGAATCTGAGAGAGAAGTTTTGGGTTCGAGATATGAACTTGAATGGCAACATCCAACACACAGCATATGAAATCATAATGACGGGTGACAAAGATAGAGAAGCTACCTTCAACATTTTTGTGTACAAAGTAAAAAGGGGCCTGCTTTGTTTTGAAAAGGAAAGGGCATAGCTCTAATCCCTTGTTTTGTTTACTGCCACGTTGTATGCCTCAAATGTGAAAATTATGGGCAACTGCTCCTATCTATTCCTCCCATAAAATGTCACCTACTAGGGCTATGAGACTGTGGGTTTCACTCCACTCTGGATGTTTCCCATTGGGAGGAGTCAAGCAATCACTCTCTTAGTGGACACAAGCAAGCCCAAACATCCTTTTAGCACCAGGTTTGTCTCCTCAACTTGGTAGAATTCTGGAGGGATTTCTAAGAACAAATCCTTCAAAGGAAACCTGAGAAAGTAGCAGAGCTTCTGGGCAGTTCCCAGTTAGGTGCAGCCATCTCAGCCTGCACAGTGTGATCACACTATTCCTAGATGTGCAAGGACACCATGCAGCCTGCACTTCTGTGCTTGAAGGAGAGGTCATGGTCCTGCATTGGCTTTCTGGCCCCAGGGACACTCAGGATCAGTCTACTCAAATGCACAGTAATGTTTTGATGTCTCCTGAGGGTTGTGAAATCCTGCAGAACCTATAAGAAGGCACTTAACATATTTTGTATTTATAGAGAGCCTTTCTACCAACAGGCTGTGCAACATAGGTCTCATTTCATTAATCCTCACAGCAGGGGTGTAGCTGGTTGGTAAGAACTGTCAATTTTACCTAATGTTGAGACAGAGCTGCAAAGAGGTTAAATGACTCGCCTAAGGCTATATGATGAGTCAGTACCAGAGTTAAGACTACAGCCCTTGATTCTTGTCTTCTGGTCTGCTATCATACACTTTCCTTCCGAAATAGCATAATATAAAGTACACTAGATTTGAGAGTTTAATTTTCCTGTGATATTCAGCATGTCACTTAACCTCTCCTTGCCCCAATGTCTGAATCCATAAAATGGGGATAATAATAACTGTCACCTAGCTTGCCACAAAAATATTATGAATAGTAATCTTTTTAGTGATCAGACCCTTTGGAAATAAGCTGCCATATGAATTCAAAGTTTAAGTTAAGATCAAAGACAACTACTTGTATATTATTCAATAAAATAGGGAAATATATGGATTTTATTTAATGGAGGCAAGAAAAATGTGGGAATAATAGCAAGTTTTTAAAGTTATGCATTTATTTATCAACATGGTGTTGATTTTCTGAAGATTGTATGTAGAGATTGTGATGTGGCTTAATTTTTTATGTCCAGTATTTTTCCAAAACCATTTTCTCAAGCCCTTATTTTTCTGTTAATTGTTGAATATTACTTATTTTTCAGATAAAACGTGCTGGACTCACTTTATAAAAGTGTATTTGTAATAAAAGAAAACAAAGGAAGAACATAGGAAAAGCTTTTGCAGCTTAGTTCCTCCCTCTCCATATTTTTCTTCAAACTCCAATATCCTCTGTAACTACTCAAATGGTGGTGAAATTTGGATTTATTTCCCCCTTCCCAGGCCTGGTCCAGTTCTCCACATTACTTTAAGCAGCTTACTCAAGAGTTAATGGAGCCCATGGTAGAGTGTTTGACTCTTCTGTTTGAACTCAAACGTCTGATCTTTATCTGCAGTGACAGGTTTAATGTTTTTCTTCTCTGACAAATTTTCAGTTGAGGAGGAATGCAAACACTAGTATTAGTACAGTTGCATAAAGGACTAATCTGAGCAAGCTCGTATTGGCAGCTTGATCCCTAATGAACAACAGAACGCTGAAGTAGCACCACTTGCTATGAGGAAAAAAAGAGAAAAAGTCCAAAAACTCTGTCTGTATATCTTTTCCAACACTTTCATGGCTGTGCTGAAAAAGAACAGGGGAGAGATATAATACAGAACTTTTGCCAGAATTATCAGCAACCACCATCACCCACCTGGGGCTGGGGACAGGCATGGCAGTCACCCAGAAAGCAGATGAAAGTAGGAGACAGAAGCAGATCGAAGGACTCCCTGTGATTTAACTGGGTTTCCCTCTGGCCCTTAGATTGGTTCTATCATTTGGAAATGCTAAATTCTATGCTCCTCTCTGGGAACATAATACTCTGAAAAGTAAATTGCCCACCATTTATCCACAGACCTAATGCATTAATGAACTTGGCTGACTTGAAGAACTTTTCATTTAGCACCTTAAACTTCCCCACCATGCAACATATGGGTATCCAGAGATTGAGAGAGTTCCCGAAGGGAAGGGAAGGAGGTAAATTGCTACAGAATTAGAATGTGGCAACTATGCCCAAGACGATCCCTTTGCAGTAAAGTATGATATTTCATATATAATATGGGATTATATTACAATACAGTATGTGAGAATATTTAAAGTTGATTCTACTTTTGTTGCATTAAAATTCATGTGATATAGAGGACATTTGAAAAAAATAATGTTTGAAATTATTGCCTGTGACTTACACATAAAGTTCAGTAGGAAAAACTAATCCCCTGATACTTCGACAGTTTGAACCAGTATGACCATTAATATACACTGTAAATTTTATAATATACATTTGAAAAAATATTTGAATATAAAATATTTGAATATATAACGTATAGTCATTGATATTTGTTTTCTTGGGGTATGACTTTTCTAATTCTACCTTGCGTGTCCTGTTAGTCACTTTCATTTTAGCTCTTATTTAATGAATCAATAAATATTCTCAGTACATGCAAAGTCAATTGTTTAGCTTGATAAGAAGGAAGACTAGTAAGAAAATGGCTTTGCTCATGGACTAGGGTCTTCTAACTTACCCTGGAACTCACTGATAGAAACATCTGGGGGGGGGGTGCAAACCTCCAGTCCTGATAGTCATGCAACCTCAATTCCAACTGATGACTCTCCTTTTCTCTTTGTACCTGTGAGTTTGGCAGATTATTCTTTCTTGGGGAATCTTGGTTAAAATAATAAATAAGTTCTGAAATCTATGATATATTTTTAATAAAGGCAAAAGAACTCTTTCTTGAATCCATTCACATCTCACGTCATATTAATTGAAAATCAGTCCCCTCACATTGTTTATCACAACAGGAAACTTGTCTTAGCCCCATACAACTGTCAAAGTTACCCTCTTTACTCAGCGTCCCAAATTCAGGCCCTCACACATCCTCTTGGTGTGTATTCTGGAGGGTAGAGTCTACTGTAGCAAACTCCAAGTCCTCTTCCATCTCAGAGAAATTAAACTTGGCCTTCTGCCTTCTGACTTTCCACCTCTTTTGCTAGTCCAGCATTGGGCTTGCTCTCTGGTCTGAGGAATACAAGATCCCTAGCTGATACTGGTAACACTGGTAAGCAAATTCCTTCAGCCAAACTCTGGTTTGATTAAGACATTCTCAGGAACCAAGAGGCTCCCTTAGTTCTGAACGTGTGCTCCTTCCACCTTCCACAGGGAGAGGAGGAGAGGACTCTGCTGAGGACTTTCCATAGTGCTTCCTGTGATCCAAACAAGCATTTCTTTTTTTTTTTTTTTTTTGGTACCAGAGATCGAACTCAGATCCTTGCACTTGAGCAGCAGGCTCCGAAACCACTGAGCTAAATCCCAGGCCCGAAACAAGCATTTCTTTGGGATAAGAACGCCAGTATTTAGTGTGCCTTTGGTTGCTTCTCCTGTAGATTTCATGTCTCCTCTGTTCACTTAGTAGTGTGGTCTCCAGGTATATCTATAACATGCCTCTCGCGAAATAGTCAACTTTTGGTCCATGAAACATGGACTCTCAACAGGGCTCTCAAATCAGGGATATTTGTGCCACATCTCATAAGCCTCAAATATTGCACGTAGGCGATTGTTTTCTTTGCTCTCTGTCTTAGTTACTTTCTTGTGTCTGGTACACAATACCCAAAACCTCAAACTTAAAGGAGGAAAGTTTCATTTGGGCTCACAATTTGTAGAGATGTCAGTACGTAGTTGGCTGGCTCTAAGGCAAGGCAGCATGCATAGTGGCATGGCAGAGGAGAAACAGCTCAGGGCATGGTGGTGGGAAGCAGAGAGATATCAAGGAAGGGGAGAGGAAGTTACACCCTTCTAGGTGACATCCCCAGTGACCCAGCTCCTCTAATCAGACTTTACCTCCCTACCAACATATTTAGCTATAAACTCATCAGTGGATCAATCCACTGATGAATATCACACCCCCCATGATCCTATTACCTCCCAAAAACCTCATCTATGAGCACATGAGTCATGTGGGGAACATCTAGAAATAAACCATAACACTCCCTATTTTAATCAAAGACCATTTTTCCTACTTCAAAATCCTTACTTTATTGTAAAATACTTTCTCATTCACTGATGAATTGCGGACTTGAAGCATGCATTGTCCCTCCAGCACGACAGCTGTCATAATGGTGGCAACTCAAACATGCATCCACAGAGATAGCTTATCACTATCACCTTTTCTATTTTTTTTTTTTTTTTTTTTGGTACCAGGGATCAAACTTGGGTCCTTGCACTTGCGCAGCAGGCGGCGAAACCACTGAGCTAAATCCCCTTTGACTCTTTGTGAAACCATCTTCTTATCCTATATTCTCAGCCCCAATTTGCATAATATTATTTTAAGCTTTATAGTTTCTGATAATTCAATTATTGCAGAAGTCACACCTTTAAGGATTGTATTCCTTGATATCTAACCTTTCCCTGTCTCGCAGCACTACCTTGACCTCCATGGAGACTCCCTACCCATCCATTGACCATAGAAGTTTCCACCATCAACTATTCTGCTTTAGACTCTCATTTCTGCCTTTCCTACCTTAGAGTCTCTGTACCTTCAAGTCATCCTTAATTTCCCTGCCTTATTCTCCCTCTGAAACCTAAATAAATTGATTCTCTGTATTAAATGTTACTGGAGATAACAATCATCCAACCATGCAAACTGAACTCGTTAAATTTACAACAAATCTCAAATGAGCACTCAGAGCCGCTAGAGGATCCTGTGACACTTCCTCAGCACATCTGCTTTCTGTTCTCTGCAATGACTATTTCATAATTTACACCTTCCTCCAGTCTCCTGCAGTCTCAGCTCAAGATCCTGCCTCATAGGTCACAGAGAAAACAGGGTTCTTCACAGGAGAAATACTGTATCTCCCCTCCAACAAAGCCACAGTCTTCTTGTTGTACTCTTGGCTCCACTTCCTCCTTGTCAAAGACAAGAAGGGCCTGCTGCATCTTGATAAGCCCCACATGCACTTTGGGCCCCAACTTCTGTTCCCCAAAGTCTGTGTGACCGCGATTATGTTTCTTTTCTTGTTTGCCATCAGTTTCTCCACTTCACAAGGCCAGTCTCACTAATAAGTTAATCTCTAAAAAGCAAAGCCATTCTCTAGACATTATGTCCCCATCTGCACCATTTCTATGCCTCATATCACACCAAAATATTGCCTGTAGTTACTGATTCCTTTCCCATCAACCTATACCATTAGGATTTTATTCTTGCACGAAACCATGGCTAGTTCTTGATCTTAATCTTAGTTGGCTTCTTGATCATACTTAGCAAAGTAGACCTTTCTTCCTTTGAGCCTTCAGATACCTCTCCCCACTGGTTTTTCTCCTTCTTCAGTGACTACTTCTCTCAGTCCCCTTTGCTTGTTCTCCTTTTCTTCCAGACCTCTCATGTCAGAGATGTTCCATGATTTTCTGGGTCTGTCTTTTCTGCTTTCTCTGAGTAAACACCTCTAATGAAATGGGTTCCAATGTTGCCTTTACATTCATGACTTCCAAAGTCACAGCTCAAGCCAAGATCATTTGGTGCTGTTCCCCTGCTCTACTTCTAGCTGCACAAACTAAGCAATTTTGCTCCACCATGATGCTTCTGCCTTGGAGACAGTTTACCATGGACTGAATCCCCTGAAACCATGAACCAAATTAAGTTGTGGGTTTTGAGTATTATGTTTAGAGACAGGAAGCTGACTAATACATGCACCTACCACTTTATGATATTGTCCCATTTGATCAGGTTTTTATTATCTCTCTTCTTTCACTCATTAGGCTCTCTGAGGAGTGGGTCATGTTAATTATTTCACTGTCATATCTGAAAGTCTAAAACAGTGCTTAATGTTGGTTAGAGACACAATAAATGTGTATTGACCCATGAGCTGCTTCTTCTCTCTGAGGAGTATATAGGGTCTTAGCCTACCTAAAAAGTATCTCAATGTTAAGAGATCTGAGAATTTGGGAAATAAAAGAAAAAAGAAGAACAAAAATATCCCACTCAGATATCTTTCTGTAATCATTGGAAACATGCACCTTCAAACAACTAGGAAGGGTTAATTGAAAAGTTCAAATTTGGAGAGAATTTGCAATTCCTAATATTTATGATGCAAGATTTATGTTTTTCTATTTTATAGGGATAAGTTTTATAAGACCAGAAACATTGGGGGAAATAACAAAGCATAACCTCATGGAAATGTTAGCACCTGCTAAGTCACTAACTGTTTTCGAGTTGCTTTTGAATCTGTGCCTTTTTTTGGAAGCTGAAGTAAAACACTGTTTGCTAATATTTTCAAGATTATCTTATTATATCAGCAGAGGTGATAGAGATGATACTGACTCATCCAAATGCCTATTGAAATATTCTGCTTTCTTTCTGCCCCTGTAAAAATTGGCATTAAGGATTAAGTGATAAATTCATCAGCAATGTTGCAAACTAAAAATACCAAGTTATGGGCCAGGGTGAAGCTTGTGGGGTAGGGTGCCTGCCTAACACTTGCAAGGCCCTGAGCCTGACTTCCAGCACTGCAAATACAATACAATACAGTACAATACAATACAATACAATACAATACAATACAATACAATACAATACAGTACAATACAATACAATACAATGCAATACTGAGGAGTGGTGTAATATCTTCTTTCAACATCAGCTAATTTTGTAATTCTTGGTAAATAACAAATTGTTCTCTGTCAGGGGAGTTACCTACAAGTTGGTATGGTACATAAAAATAAATATACTGGTGAAAGCAGTACTGCAATTATTCTAGAAACCAGCAATAGTAACATATATGAACACACAGCAATCCGCCTGCCTCAGCCTCCTGAGTGCTGGGATTACAGATGTGTGCCTGCACACCTGGTAGGTAACATACATATTTTATAAACTGTTGTAATCATTAAAATTTATATCATGACACAGATTATTGCAAAAGTAGTAACTTCTTATTTCTAAGTTATAAAAGATCCTACACAAGAGTATTATAAACTTATATAGATTAGAAGATTAGCAGTGTTTTGCATAGTTTGGTTCCAATGTGTGATAGTCTGGTAGCAAACCATTTTTTCAGGCATCTCACCTGGCAGAAAGTTATGTGTTGAGGGTCAGGTGGCCAAACACTCCCAAAGCATATCTGGGAGGAGAGGAGGGAACCAACTAATTGAAGGTGCTACCTTTGGGAAAACCTTTGGTATTTTCTAACATTTTTCTAACTTTAACAACTGCTGGCTCCCTTGGGTTTCTCCATTGACCAAAAAGCAAAACCCCTTTTGTTTTTTTGGTACCGGGGATCGAACTCAGGTCCTTGCACTTGGGCAGCAGGTGGCGAAACCACTGAGTTAAATCCCCGGGCCAAGCAAAGCACTTTTAAAGTAAATTCTTTTTTATTGTGGTCAACTATATATAACACATTATGGTGTTTTAACCATATTAAGTGGCATGTGATACTATGTTGAGCAGTCACTTCCACCATCTCTCTCCATAACGTGTTATCATCCCACACTGAAACAGCACCTCCCAGCCCCTGACATCCACCCTTCTACCTTCTATCCCATGAATCTGATCACTCCAGAGACCTCACAGAAGAAAATTCCCTGAGTATTTGTGCTTTACCTCTGACTTATTTCGGTCATAATGTTCTTGAGGTTCAACTGTATTGTAAAAAGTCTTTATTTTCTTTCTGTTAATAAAGTAGGGAGAATAAAAGTAAAAAGGAGAGGAAAAAATGTTAAACATCTCAGGGAATTTAAATTTTTTAAAAACATTCATCGTCCAGTAACTTATCCAAACCAAATCTCAGCCTTCGAGAACTGTGAGACTGGAAGGCCATTTTTGAGGCTTTTGGTCACAGTCCTTCCAAGCATTTCAGCTCTACATTCATCAACTTTTGTGTTCCTTTTAGCTTTCTCAGTGAGTTTCTGGTGCCAGTAGAGTAGCGTTGTACTGGTTAGATGAGCTCTTCAGCTCATCGTATATTTTGAGTGTCTCATACATCTCATGTCTTCCTTGAAGTTTTACATCATGTGCCCTTACTCTGGACCACAGACATTCTCACCTGAGTGTCAGTGAGTGAAACCAAATGCTGATGGAGAGCCCTGGTTCTCAGCTGCTGCTCAGGCCCTCTTTGGGCTCTGCTGCAGTCAAATTGGTGCATCTTGGAACCTCAGGTGTCTAGAAGAAAATCTGTCCTCCCAGGAAACATGAAAATGAACAGTCTGTCTTACTCTTGTCAACAGCACCCTCCTGAGCCTTCCTGCTCTGTGCCTTATTGCTCCACCTTCCATTTTTGTGGGATAGGGATCCTCCTCAACAGACACGTTCCCTCACTGGGCTCCTCTTGAGACAGACCTGGAAGCTACCTAAGGAATGATTTCAAGCTGTTTCAGTGCTGCTCCTTCAACTTCTCTTCAAAACCCCCAGAGCCCTCTACTTCCCAAGAACTGGAGAGCCCCCAGAGG
Source organism: Heterocephalus glaber (assembly GCF_000247695.1). Next base: position 4,752,714 of record NW_004624806.1, read on the forward strand.
TTACAGGACTCTTTCTTCCTCTTCACTACACTAGGCAGAGTCAGGGCGTGCCCACATGGGAAAAGCGCTTCCTTCCTGGATTCGGCCAGGGTGGCTCTGCAGTAGCTCTCCGGCATGCTGGGGTGTGTGTCTGTGTATGGAGCAGAGGGAACGTGGTGGTCCAGGGATTGAGGGATTCAAAGAAGGGGCACGATTCCCCCCAGTAAGTCAGGATTGTCCCAAAGCCCTGTGGCTTTCAAGTTTTCAGTGCTCATGGTTATTCTTGGGAAATAGAGTCGTAGCCCACAGTAGGGAACCCTTCAGAGACAGATGGCCAAAGCACTTTGGGGAGAGGGCAGGAAAGACACAGGGCAATTGACTGGCACCTGGAAACTCTGCTGTTTACCAGCAAACATGGTCACCAAGAGGCATGTGTTAAGACGACTGCTGGACCACATAGATTCCAAACAATTACTCTCCTCAGCTGTTGGATTTTCAAATGTGATCTATAGAGTGATGCTGACAGTAGATTGTCTGCCAGCAATAAAGGTGGCCTGATTCACAGAATAATTACTGTATGCAAATGAATGTGATTTTTCCCCTGCCCTTTTATGGATGACTCTGCTCTGCTATTCATCAGGGCCACAAATTTCACTTGGGAAGAGACGGATTTAAAGAGACAGGTGCCCCTGGAGCTTTGTGGTGAACTTACTAAATCCAAGATAAGTGTCTTCCTAAATAGACATACATAAGCTAGAGGGGGGCTGCCAGACTCTGACCTTTTATCTATGTATTGTTGCTTGGAAAACAGGCGAATTGGCAGCAGGGAGTGGGTGGGTGGGTGTCTTACTCTGTACCCACTTGATCTGATGGGCTGTGTGAGGTAGTACTCTGGTGGTTTCTCCTTTGCCCTTCAGGGTGGCCCCTCTCGTGGGAGTAAAGGAAGTGCAGGGAGCACTCCTATCTGGCTCTGATCCTGATGAAATATCAGCCGAGGTGATTTGAAACAAGAAATGCCTTCTTGCTTGACACTGAAATGTCATGGAAGGAAAACACAGTTAAAGCTGGACGAGACAATGAGCTGTCAAAAACTCTGGGCTTCACATGGCTTGGATTCTCTATGACCTGATGGCAGCCTGAGTAGACTTGGTTTCCTTTCTAGGGTCTGTGTGCATGTGTGTATAGGAGGACCAGGTTTTGCACCTTTAGACTCTGGAAGGAGGGAAGGCTGGCAAGCCTGTGTTGTCAGTCCCTGATGCTGGGACCGGAACATGAGGGGACACTTGCAGGGAGTCTGTAGTACACGATGTGTCACTGCAACACATCAGCCTCTGTGACTGCTCCTGGCACACCGTGTACACCCTCGTCCTCGCAGGCTGAAGAAAGGGAACCCATGTGTTACAAATGGAACAGTCCCATCTGTCAGTGGGCTGTCTTGTTACTCATGTTGTAACAATATATTGATGCCAGTGCATCCCAAACACACTTTCTTCCACTGTCACTGACAGAATAAAGGAGACACACGGATGTTTACATGTACACATTCACATTCAGCAAACATCACTGGAGGCATGGCAGCTTTCCCCAAATCAGTGCCAATTAATATTGAACTTATCTGAGAGTACCAAATAGGTGTGCCAGGTTTCTAGGAAGTTCTTATGTTCGTTGATGCCAGTATCTTCCCAGGGGGTCTTTGTAGGAGCACCAGTGGCTTCACAGACCAAACCAAACCAGACCATTATTTAAAAACAAAGTTTTGGCTCAATCCTGATCAGGATACATTTTCATAGGAAAACTAAATTTTTTGCTCTTCACACATTATAACAATGCATAATACCATTAAATAGTAATTTATTTTATCCATTGATGACTTTTAAAATACCTATTGCAATGTAACATGGGAGACATAATGTTCACAAGGAGTATCAATGTTGGATTACAACAATTATAATTCAGTTTTAATCTTATATATGACAGTGATTACATTTATTGAGAATTGATTTAGTGAGTAAATGGGTAAGTAACTAATATTCCACTTGAAAAATAGTCCTAAGAAAAACTAAATTGCACTTAAAAATTATAATAACATGTATATGTTGATTATTCATGGGATTTTCATGAAAATGTGTATTTACATTTTAATTGGTAAGGGAATAAAAGAAGAAAAGTAAAAGTAAAGTTGTTTACACATGGATTGCCAGAGAGAAATGCGGATTGATACTTTTAATTTGGTTAAAAAATACTGGAATACAGGCAAACAATGCTAAGGAACATAGAAAACACATGAAAGAAGGTTAAAGAAGAATTCATTTAAAGGTGAAATGGCATGAACAGAATTAATTCTCAACAGATTGATTCATTTTAACTAGTTGAGGTATCTGTTCCCCTAAGACGTCCCCTTCTAAAAAGGCATGAAGTTTTAACACCTATTACCTTAGAATGTGACCTTCTTTGAAGATAATGTCACTACAGGGGCTACCAAGTTAAAGGTCATTAGGGTAGAACTACTCCAGTATAACCGACGTCCTTGAAAGAAGGCAAATTTGGACACAGACATGCACACAGGGAGGACCCCACGAGAACTGAGATTTGGCATTGGAGTAATGCATCCACAGATAAGAATGACAAAGATTGCCAGCATCCACCAGACACTGGGAGAGAGGCCTGAGATAGGTTATCACACATAATCAGAAGAAACCAAACCTGTGGACTTCTTGATCTTGGACTTCAGGCCTCCAGAGCTATGGAACAATACCTTCTTACTGCGTAAGCCACCCAGATGGGGCACTTTGTTAAGGCAACCCTAGCAAATGAACATATCCCCATTCTTACAGTCATGTAGTTGGGGTTAAAACAAAGATCCAGTCAGAATAAATAGGGACAGCATGACCTCATAACAGTGTATGGAGAGGACAGGAGAATCAGGGCCATGACTCTTTTCTCCTGAAAGCAGCAGCATTCTATTTTGCAGAACTGCTCCTGCTTATCTCCAAGAGCCCCAGCCTTGTGGCTTGAGTGAACGCTGTCACACATAGTCTCTTACATCTCCAGTTGACAGCAAGTTGGTATGTTGGTGTGTGAGGCAATTAGAGCATGGGGAAGTGATGGAGTTCCTCCTATGCCTTAGAGAGAAGGGCTGCTTGCTGAAGTGCCTTCCTTCTCATGAATAAAGCTGATTTGTAGTGGAAAGGAATGGGTGTGATACATAGGAAGAAGCAGGCTTGGTGGGAGAGTAACTGCTCAGGTTGAAAATTCTTGTTCTCAGCATCTCAAAGCTCTGCATACAACTCTGTTCGGCTGTAGCCCTGCCCCATATGCAGTTTGTTGAATTGTGTCTGTATTCTTTCAAGTAAACAACACATTAACATACCAGTGGAAAATTAACTTGATTTTAGAATTCCTATATACCAGAAAGTATTGTGGGTTAATTGAACAGGTACCTAAATTGATATCATGGATTTAAGGACGGTTTGACAGCAACATGCCTCATGAATTTAACCTTATAGTCACTGAATGTTTTCATTAACTCAAACTAGGTAATGTTGGGTTTCAAGAATACTATTGTATAGATATTCAAAGTATTAATAATTCAGAAGATAAAATTTTGTTTGCAAGTCATTTTTATAAATGATGTCTTGTGTCTTTATAACAGCTTGTACTGGCATTGAACTAGAAGGAATATTGAGTTACAATTTTAAATATCACTCATCTTTAGCCAGGAACTCATTGAGCTGAGACAGACAGTATCTGGACATTTGTCAGTTCCTGTGAGGGACTTAAAAATTCATCTCTACACTTTACCAACACTCTCATTTCCCCTGCCACAAGCTTGTACCTCCCCCAATTAGAACTGCTCCTCCTACACCATTAACCTTTTAAAACCCCATTCGGTCATCCCGTGCATCTATTCATGTGCACAGTGGTTCATGGCTTACAATTCTATTGTGTCCATTGCTCAGAGCTGTGCTGCAAATGCTCAAGTTCAAGGAATACAGCACCTACCCACCAGAGTTCTCAGTGTAGACATGGTCCATGCTAATCCTTCACTCACAAACAGTCCAGGCACCACATAGCAAATCAGGTCCAAATTCCTCAGGTTGTCCTTCAAAGTGCTCCACTGACTTGTTAAAATTTATTATACCACTCAACTTCCTTTATCCCATCTTCAGAGAAACAGAACTGCTACAAAAAGAACTATCATTTCCCTGATTCTGAAATTGTACCTAAGTTTTCCTGTCTGTAATACCTTTTTCAATGATGTTCACCTTTTCAAATCTCACCCAAAGTGGACCTCATCATCTTTGTGAGATCGTTCATATTTCATTTGAAATTCTGTAACAATTTTTAGAATTCTCTCCATTGCTAGATTGTCAAATAATACCATGTATTTTAAGGTAGAGCATAAGTTTTATCTGTCTTTTGTCCTACGTACATGACATATGGGGTAATAAATATTTGTTGATAAATTGGTCAGTAATTATAGGTCATTTATTTATCCTTCCATGTTTGGAAAGCCTTTTTATGAGCATAGGGTTTGAATTTTTTACTGATATACACAAGCTTCGGTGGCTTGCTTTGAACTTTTATCTCTTCCATGTCCTCTGACCTGGCCTGCCCTATAATGATTCCTTAGAATCAGGCTCATCAGAGTATCCCTACACTGAAGCTGGAAATGCAGCTCACCCTAAATTTGAGAATTAAGCCAGCATCAGGGAAATAATCTGAAATAGTCAAATAAATTGCCAAAACCTATGCAGACGTTGGTAGTTAGAGTACCAAAACCTCAAGATAGCCAGTTAATAACTTGGAAAACTGTGCAGTTACTAGTAGCTTATGTGTTGAGTCAGACGTGAGACCAGGATCTCTCTTATAATGCACGATTAAAGGTGAACTTCTTGATGGGCTACAGAGAGGAAAAATGAATGTGTAACTCCTTATCAACCTTGGAAAGTCAATAAAATGGCCTAATGATTTATTCTTATTGTTTGGTCTGTTGATTCATTCATAAAGTCAACACATCTGTGTTCCATGCTAGTCATGGTGCTGAGTCCATAGGATTTAGGACAGCAATGGTCTCAGACAACTTGTGGTTTATGCTCTCTCCAGTGAGGCAAGTGCTAGACCAGCATCCGCCATTATAGTGAAGGATTCTGGGAGCTCATCTCCTTTTTCCCAAGGCCAGTAATGGCAGTCCCAGATATGCTATTGCTCAAACCATAAATCTAAGAATTGTCCTTGACACTTTGTGTGATAGATGTTGACTATGTTCACCAATACACAGCTTGACTTTCTTAGTTTTAATAGAGAACAATGGTACTTGTCTATCCCCTCCAAGTTAAGTACTATATAACCAAGAGACTTACTCTTGCCAATGAGCTGTGAACAGAGATGATGGGCATCATTAGCATGTGGAAGCACTAAAGAACCAGTGCACAATTATTTATATTATCTTGACCTTTTTTAGCACCAGTTGCATTCCAAATGGTGGAGTCTCCATCAGTTCCATGAACATGAAGCAAGAAGGGAAAAGTAACCTAAGTTATTTTAAGCCATCAACACCCACTCCTGCCATATCATTAATTTTCTTAAATCCTATTCAGTCATCCATGCATCTGTTCACTTGCTCAATGGTTCATGCCTTACAGTTCTATTTGTTACATAGCACAGCCAATCCTGCATTGAATAATGTACCTCTCTGTCCCTCTGTATCATCTTGTCCTGTAGCAATTCCGGTTGATTCCACTTTAAGACATGTCCTGGTTGTGTCTCCTTCTTATCATCTCCATTAATGTCCTAGGTCAAAAATGCTCCTTTTTCTGGATGATTGCAATGGCCCCTCATTATTCTAGTTTTAACTTTTGGTCACTTAAATTACTTAATGAACATAGAAGCTAGAGTGATCATTTCACAACTCAGCTCAAATCCAATCATGTTAGTTCTTCATTCTAAAGGCTTTCTATGGCTTCCTATTAAATTTAGAAGAAAATTGAAACTACTCCCCCAGTAATCCAGGACCCTGTATGATCCTGGTTCTGCCCACTCATTCTAACTCTCTTCCCTCACTTTGCCTGCATTTATGCCATTTCAAAAACATTATTGTTCACATTTTCAGAATTTCAATATATCCTTTCAGCCTGGAATGCTCTGTCCTTGACTTTTACTTTTCTTGTCCTTCACTCAAATATCACCTGGCTTCCAGGGTCTTCATCTGAATTCTCAACAGAAGCCTCCCTGAACCTACAATCCTTTCATTCTGCATGCCAGTAAAATCAGAATTTCATGAATGATGCAAAGGCCTGCTGTCAGAGGAAGCAGTAGTTAGGCCTCCTAGGATCAAGTCTGAAGTGCTCTTTGAGTGCCTTGGTGGCATGAATTCTGGGAAACCAATTTCCTAGTGGGTCCTTCTTAAGCAAGAATCCCAAAGACTCTCCTTAAATGCAAGGTTTACACCTTTGCACCCTTGAGCCCACAATGAATGTGATCTTACTGATTCCTGATATTTCCAAAAGCTATATTTCTTCTTATCCCTGTAAAAACTATTTCATTTTCTTAATGGCTCCATTCTCTTCAGAAACCACCCATCCTTTGGCTTCAAATTTATTCACACTTCTTTCTTGGTCAAAATTTAAGTTTTTCACATTTTTATTCTTTGTCTTTTGCCCTAATTCTCACTATAAATCTGGCTAAAAGCAGCCAGCAGTACCCATGCTACAGCCTGAATATTGGACTGTCTAAAAATTTCCTCCATCAGATTAATTAGTTCATTCCCCTTAGTCTCAGTCTTCTGCAAAGTTGCATGACATAGGCAAAATGTAAACAAATTCTCTGCTAGAGTCAACAAACATGTCCTCTAGTCCAACTACCAGTGGAGTGTTTGTTCCCAACTGAAACCTCGTGAACCTAGCTTTGCTACCCACACCCTTATCTGTATCTAGGGCTTCTGAGGACTGGCCAGATTCACCCACCATTCTGTTTACAGTATTTTAGGGTTTCTCTAGCTCACATCTCCAAACTTTTTCAAACTCCTTTCACAAACCCATTTCAAAGGCTTCTAAACCACATGGTCAGGTACAGTCACAGCAACCACCCTACTTCTCCGATATTACCATTTTGCATGAGTCAGATTTGTCATCACTGAGACTGTACAATATCCAACATTCACAACTTAAATAAGAAGAGATTTAATTTGGCTCATGGTTTTGGAGAATTCAGTCCATGGTTGATTGGCTCTAAGGCAGAAACAATATGGTGGAAGGGTTTGGCAGAGCAAAGATGCTTAGTTCAGGGCAGCCAGGAAGCAGAACAGAATAGTGGTAGAAAAAACTGACAAGAAATCAGACATAGATCCTAAGGCAGCACTTTCCTGACCCAACCAGACACACATAGAAGTGTGGGTTCTAGGGCATATCTCTAAGCCAATAAAGTTGGCACTCCACCATAAGCACCACAAGGAGGTAAGCAAAGTCTCTCCTCCTTCCCTTGAGAAATTATAGGAATGTGTGCCTACCTCAACCCCTCAGGTTGCAGAACAGAGAAAGAATAGGGAAAGAACAGAACAGAGAAAGCTTTAGGGCACAATACCAGAGTTTTCACACTTATAGGAATCCTCCTGGAGATAATTCAAGGTAGTCTAAAGTAACAATGTAGCTTAATTTTTTACTCTGTTCTGAAACTCAATGGTTATATGAACAGCAGCAGCAATGGAGCATGCTTTACAAAATATCTCCATCAGCCATTCCTGTTGTATTGGTTGGTGGGAAGCAACAGAAAGCTATACAGTTAATAGCTATAGCAGTGCTGATTTTCTCTTTTATTTTATTATGTAAGTAAATAACTCCCCCATACAAATGATGGGATTAAGCAAATAACTCATCTGTCTTTATGGTGGGGAACATATCTCCCTGGTCAGGGAGTGGATGATGTTTCATGTCTTTTTTTATACATGATTTCGTGGCAAATAAAAATCCTGTATCAGGAAGAACATAGGCAATTATTGAACACTGTGAAATGTCAAACAATCTAGATTGAAGATCCTTTTGGCTAATCTAAAATATAGTTTAATTTTTTTTCCACCTTAAATCCTATAGCTTCCTTTATTTTTTAGGATAATTCTATGTTTTCCAATTTAGGATAATACTATGCCTTCTAATTTGAGCCTCATTATAATATTCCATGAAGTTTGGATTTAAAGATTATTAGTGAGGGTAAGGTATTTAAAGAGGAATGTCCCAGAAAAGACTCTGGTTCTTTGAACCTTCCATTTTCTATGGCTTGGTGATACATTTTATGGGCTGAATGGAGATGCTATACTGCGACACATGGAACTGACACAATTGTGAAATTCATTGTTTAAAGAAAGCTTGCTTACTTTCAAGATTTTGAAATTGATCACTTGCTACCTGGACAGAAACCATAGAAAAAATTTAATGGGGCTGAAGATTGTCAACATTTGAGTTGAAAGCTATGTGAACTGTGGCCTCCAAAGAATTAGAACAGGAGTGAAGGGAACAGAGGGTGTTGGCCCCAGTGTTAAGTTTGTAGGGCTCTGGTCATGGGCAGCTTTCTGGCTAGGTAGTATAGGTTTTTGTTTTCTTTTGTTGTGTTTTTTGCTTTTACTTTTTAATAGCAATTTAAATTGGAGTGGCTGCTGTTACTGCTGAGATTTTAGGTAAACTGCCAGATGTTTTCTTCACAAAGAAAAATTGGCCAAAGCCAGAAGCCTGCTGCTTTTGCTTTGGTTGTATGTATAATTTTTTGGGATGGCTTCACAACTTATGCTGCCTGATCTTTTGTCTTAAATCTTTATACTCATGAAAATCTGATGCTTTTGTATTTGGTGAATGAGCACATCCTTCTAGCAGTAAGAATTCTAAAGGAATTCCAAGAAGTAGGATAAGATCCAAATAAATTGGTAAAATCTTATGAAATTTCAAATCTGGAAGAAACCTCATACATTAGGCTTTCTCTCCGAGGCAGATTATCCATGCTCTGATTTCTCTACTTTCTCTACCACTGCTAGTCAAGAAATTTGCCTCTGAGTCAAAGATAGGTTATTTCAAGTGAAAGATTCCCACAATTCCTTAAAATGGTCAAAGGATTTCAAACAAACAAACTGAGACATACCACTGGAGAACAGTTAAAAGAAAATAGAACATCCCTTCACTCAAAATATCCTGCAATATTTCCACATACAGTTTCATGACACATGACAGGTAAAAGATGACATTTCTTATAGCTAGTCAAAAATAAAATCCATGTTGAGTGTGACTTGCCTTTGGAAAAGAAAAAAAAAGAACAAGACTGAATCTGTATTTCAGGTCACTCAACCTAGAATCCTGCCCATAAGTGTTGATTGAGGAGAGTGAGGGCAGGGTAAAGCTGGGGAGCAATTGTTGATTATTATTAAAAATGTTAAATAAGGGAAAATTTCAACAGGGAGATAACTGATTTGGCTGGCATTTTGTGAAACAACACTTAACACATTTTGTCATTTACTTTGCAATAAATCCTATTTGGGATCTGTAATACATGAAATTTCTCTTGTAGAGGTTTCTGTTATTTAGTCAATAGATTGCAAACAAATGTTTCTGCTGGGATGAAGGACTTTAATTAATATGTGTTAATATAGAAATCATGTTGAGACTTCCGGGAAGATGGTGGAGTGGTGAGCAGCAGAGAAAGAGCTTCTCTGAGATTTGGTGTCCTTACAGTGGAATATAGCAGAAAAAGAAGAAGAAGGAGGAGGGAAGTGGTCCCCAGGACCCAGGAAAGATCGGAGGTGAGAATTGAAATCTACAGGGAAAGTGAATAGAGAGACTTTAATGAAGAGGAAGGAGGTACCAAGCAGCACTCTCTCCAAGAGCCCAGGACTCTCTGAGAGGAATGACAGGCCAAAAAAACCTACAGCTGCTAAAGAACTGGCAGCTGGGCCAAGTAGGCAGAAACTTCTCATCCCCAATAAAAGGAAGAGGTAGGATCCTACAACAGACTCAAAACCCAAAAGCTAGCTACAAATGGAAAACGCTTCTGAGAAATAGTCATTTCCTAAGGGTTCTGAATACTGGCAATAAAGCTACTTGCCATAAGCAATTTACAAGCATCAACTCAAGAATCAAACTTTTAAAAAAATAGAAAACGAGAAGACACTTAAATAAGATGCAACCCCCATAGACTTTCAGTTCACCAAAGGCAAACCACAGGGGCAATGAAGTGGAACAATCCAAAAGCCACCCACTTGGACTCTCTGAACTGATAACAGCAGAAGTAACAAAGCAGATGAACAAGACTCTAGAAAAAAAATCAAAGCAGAAATAATTTCCCAAAAAACTACAGAGATTGTGACCAAAATGAAAGATACAGATAAAAAAATAGAGGAGCTCAGGAATATGATGGAAGCCATGAATGCCCAGCATAGGAAAGAAATGGAATCCATGAAACAGATTCAAACAGATATCTAGGAGATTAAAAACACCATTGAAAGTATGCACAGCAGAATGAGCCAATACAAGGACAGAATATCAGATATAGAAGACAGCATTGTGGTTAGCCATCAGGAAAAGAGAGATTTCTTAAAAATAGCAAAAGACCATGAGAAATCAATCCAGTAGCTGCTGGATGATGCAAAGAAAAATAACGTAAGATTGATTGGAGTCAATGAAAAGGCAGGAGATAACACAAATGACATAAAAAAAGCTGTTCTCAAAAGTAATGGCAGAAAACTTCCCAAACAGGGAAAAAGAATTCGACATACAGATAAGTGAGGCATATAGGACTACAGTTAGATATCATAAAAAAAAGTCTTCTCCAAGGCATATAATAGTCAAGATTTCAGAAATTCAACACAAGGACAGAATATTAAAAGCTGTTAGAGAAAAGAAACAAATAACCTATAAAGGAAAGCCCATCAGAATCAAAGCAGACTTCTCAACACAAACTCTCAAGTCAAGGAGAGCTTGGAGAGAAGCATTTCAAACCCTAAAGGAAAACAACCTCCAACCCAGATTGATGTACCCTGCAAAACTATCCTTAAAAATTGATGGAGAAATAAGATATTTCCATGACAAAGAACATCTGAAGAAATTCATGACCACCAAATCAGCACTCCAAAGTGTTCTGAAAGATATTCTAGAAAGAGACAATAAGGATTATAACTCTGTGAACCCCAACAGAATGAATCCACCATGCAAGGCAAGAAATTAAACAGTAAAGAAAAGATGGAAGCCAACAGCAGGAAAACAACATGACAGAAATAAGACAATACATCAGTTATAACCATCAATGTTAATGGTCTCGATTCACCAATCAAAAGAAACATACTGGAAGAATGGATCAAGAAACAAGATCCAACAATATGCTGCATACAAGAAACACGTTTAATTGAAAAACAAATTCACAAACTAAAAGTAATGGGATGGAAAACAATATTCTATGTGACAGGAAACCAGGAAAAAACAGGAGTAGCTATTCTATTTGCAGACAAAGTGGATTTCAAGACAAGACTGATTAAGACAGACAAAGAAGTTCACTACATCCTGGTAAAAAGAACAATCCAAGAGGAAGAGATATCAATCATAAATATATATGCAATAAATAGCAGAGTACTCAAACATACAAAACAAATATTAACAGACATGAAAAATCATATAAGCACTAATACAGTTGTAATGGGGGGCCTCAATATCCCATTGTCACAAAAAATCAACAATGAAATATTAGAATTGAACCAAACTTTTGAACAAATACACTTAGTAGATGTCTACAGAGTGTTCCTCTCCACAACCTCAGAGTACACATTCAGCTGCACATGGGACTTTCTGCAAAATAGACCATATTCTAGCTCATAGAACATGCTTAAGTAAAGGCAAAAGAATTGAAATAATCCCATGCATATTATCAGACCACAGCACAATGAAATTGGAAATAAATGATGAAAGGAACCACAAGAACTTCATAAACACATGGAAATTAAATAACACCCTCCTGAACAACCAATGGGTCACACATGAAGAAGAAACCAGAATATTTCTACAATTAAATTATAATGATAATACAACATACCAGAACTTATGGGATGCAATGAAAACAGTCCTCTGAGGGAAATTTATAGTGGTGAATTCCCATATTAGGAAAACAGAGCGGACTCAAGTACACTACCTAATGTTGAACCCCAAGCTTCTAGAAAAAGAAGAGGAAGTCAAACCCAAAGCTCATATGAGGGAAGAAATTATAAAAATCAGATCAGATATTAATGCAATGGAGACTAAGAAAACAATAAAAAGAATCAATGAATTTAAGAGATGGTTCTTTGAAAGATTAAATAAAATTGACAAACCCTTAGCTAACCTTATCAAGAAAAGGAAAGACTCAAATTCATGCAATTAGGAATGAAAAGGGTGAAATCACAACAGATCCTGCAGAGATCCGGAAGATCATCAATACCTACTTCGATAACCTATATTCTAATAAGATGGAAAATACAAAAGAAATGAACAGATTCCCAGATACATATGAATTACCAAAACTAAATCAGGAAGACATAGAAACTCTAAATAAACCAATATCAGCCAATGAAATTTAATATGTAATTTTAAAACTATCAACAAAGAAAAGCCGTAGCCCTGATGACTCACTGCTGAATTCTACAAGAAAGTTAGAGAAGACCTAATGCTGCTACTCCTCAAACTCTTTAATGAAATTGAAAAGGAAGCAATACTCCCAAATTCATTCCTGGAAGCAAGATTACCCTGATTCCAAAACCAGAGAAAGATCCATCCAAAAAGGAGAATTACAGGTCTATCTTCCTAATGAACATAGATGCAAAAATCCTCAATAAGATACTGGCAAACAGAGTGCAGCAAATCATGAAAAAGGTCATGCACCATGACCAAGTGGGATTCTTCCCAGGGATGCAGAGATGCTTCAACAGATACAAATCAATAAATGTAGTACACTATGTTAATAGAGCCAAGGACAAAAACTATATGATCCTCTCAGTAGATGAAGAAAAACCCTTTGACAAAGAACAACACCCATTCATGATAACCCTACATAAAATTCATATAGATGGTCTTTATCTCAATCTGATAAAAGCCATCCACAGTAAACCAACAGCCAACACCATACTAAATGCACAAAAACTGAAACTTTTCACTATAAAATCAGGAACAAGACAAGGATTTTCACTGTTACCACTCTTGTTCAATATAGTTCTGGAAACATTAGCCAGAGCAATTAGGCAAGAGAAAGAAATAAAAGGGATAATGATAGGAAAGGAAGAAGTTAAATTATCATTACTTGTGGATGGCATGATACTCTACATGGAAGACCCCAAAAACTCCATCAAAGAACTTTTAGATTTGATAACCAAATTCAGTGGCATAGCTGGATACAAAGTCAACACTCAAAAATCAATAGCCTTCCTGTGCACAAATAACAGACTCACCAAGAGAGAAATTAGAGATACAATCGCTTTCACAATAGCATACAAAATATATGAAATACCTAGGAATCAATCTAAAAAAGGAAGTAAAAGATCTCTACATTGAAAAGGATATCAGAAAATGGAAAGATATCCCTGTAGTTGGATAGGAAGAATGAATATTGTGAAAATGGTTATACTTTCAAAATTGTAAAACAGACTCAGTGCAATTCTAATGAAAATCCCAACAGAATATTTCACAGAATTAGAAAAAACAATCCTAAAATTCATTAGGAACCAGAAGAGACCTAGAATAGCAAAGGCAATTTTGGGCAACAAAGGCAAAGCAGGGGATATTGCAATCCCTGACTTTAAACTATGAAGCTACGGTAATAAAAAAAACAGCATGGTACTGGCGAAAGAACACACCTGAAGATCAATGGAACAGACCAGAGGATACAGAAACAACTCCAGACATAGTCAACCACCTTATCTTTAACAAATAAGCCAAACACCTTCACTAGAAGAAAAATAGCCTCTTTAATAAATGGTACTAAAAAAACTGGCTTTCCATATGCTGAAGATTGAAACTAGACCCATGTCTTTCACCATGCAGTAACCTAAAATCAAAATGGATCACAGATATAAATATTAAAACAGCAACACTATAACTGCTGGAAGAGAGAACAGGTAGAATGCTTGAGGACATAGGAGTAGGCAAAGACTTCATAAACAAAACACAGACCACATGGGAAATACTACAAACAATCAACAACCAGGACCTCATCTTATCAAAAAGCTTGTGCACAGCAAGAGAAACCACCAACAGAGTGAAGAGACAACCACAGAGTGGGAAAATTTTTTTTACCATCTATTCAGATAAAGGACTATTACCTGGAATGTATGAAGAACTCAAAAAAAAAATCAGACCTCCCAAATTTAAAGACTCAATGCAAAAATGGGCATCTGAGATAAAAAGACACTTCTCAGATAAAGAATTAGAAATGACAAATAAATATATAAAAAAGTTCAATATCACTGGTCATTTAAGAGATGCAAATGAAAACAATGCTGAGATTGCACCTCACTCCAGAATGGCTGCTATTATGAAATCAACCAATAACAAATGCTGGAGGGGCTGTGGGGGAAAAGAAACCCTTCTTCACTGCTGGTGGGAGCATAGACTGGTGCAACCACTGTGGAAATCAGTGTGGAGGTTTCTGAAAAAGCTAAAACTGGAGGTTCCATTTGATCCAGCTATACCTCTTCTTGGTATCTTCCTGAAAGAATTAAAAGTATCATATCGCAGCAATATATGCACATCCATTTTTATAGCAGCACAGTTTGTAATAGCTAAATCTTGGAAACAGCCCAAATCCCCATCAACTGATGAATGGATAAAGAAGATGTGGGAGTTTTTTATACAATGGAGTACTACTCTGTCATAAAGAAGCATGAGCTTCAGACATTTATAACTAAATGGATGGACCTTGAGACCATACTCTTAAGTGAAATAAATCGGACACACATGTTTAAATACCGCATTTTCTCTGGCATGAGAAACTGAATGTGAACATAAAGACTGAGATGTATAATGGATGTTGGAAATGGGAACAAAGTGTTCAAATGGGAAGAGGAACAAAGGAGGAGGGAGGGCGAAAAAAAGGAAGGGGCAAGAAAAAAAGTAAAAATAGAAGGAAAAATGGAAACAAAGCTTTTGTACATAGGGAGGGGAGGGGCTTGAGGGGAGGAAGGGGATAAAACAAAATAAAATGTAATTTGAAAAAGAAATCGTGTTATACTCAACTAGTGATGTTTGCAGAATGAAAAGAGAAGTTTTCACTAAAGAACTTCATTAAAATGACTCCTCAAAGGTCCACTGTCTTAAAACAGAGACTTCACAGGGTTGATCACTCTGCAGTTCTTAACATGTATATCTCTGGTTTATGTACTTGAAACTTTTTGTTTCCCTGTTTTCCTCTTAGCCTTCCAACATCCATCCATCCACTCTCTCTCTCTCTCTCTCTCTCTCTCTCTCTCTCTCTCTCTCTCTCTCTCTCTC